>JAODLD010000047.1:18162316-18205608 GCA_026781065.1 Mormyrops boulengeri
CCTTTTCCCACTCTGTAGAGGTAGACTACAGCATGCCTGCAATTCCGGGTTTCTAAAATGATTAGATGCTGCAGGATTTCGCAAAAACACTACGCTGTACAAAGAGGAGCTATACATTGACTGCTGCGATATTACAACCCATAGCGTAACAAAGGAGACAGAACATCTCCCACATTAAACATTTAAACCCCCAAAACAGCAACGTGGCTAATGTTACAAATGGATAATCAGCAGCGAGATTAACCAGAGATCTTCTTCTGTCTGCTTTTGCTTTTTTCCAGGTTTAGCTGACAGCATGTCAGCTTGTAGCGACATCACATGAAGGCTTGCAATGACAGTCAGCATGGTTTTATTGGTATGAGGCTCTATACAGATATACGGCTATAGTTCAGTGCATAGATGATACACTTAGACACTGAGTGCATATGTACAGTACATGATATGAATGCCAATTTTGAATTTATTAATTCATACACCGTTCTGATGGCAGAGACACGCACGCACGCACACACATATACACACGCACGCGATCATGAATTACAGAAGTAGACAGTCGCCTGCATAGCACATTGTCAGAACAGATGCCCCGACTAAAAGGGACTCATTTCACACCCTCGCTGGCGGCCCCGGGGCTCGCCGCAGGGAAATGGGGGGAAAAAACGGGAAGGGGGGTTGGGGTGCTGCCTGTGCGATAAGTTTGATAACAAGAAGCAGACTCTTGAATCCCAGTAACTCAGATCCCCCAGTGGGACTGGTGAGTTTTACGGGATTCGTGATGATAGGCAAGATTCTTAAATTTCCCATGTAAAGTTCGACATTTTAAAATACTCTGTAATACAGTAATTTACTTTAGTATTGAAGTATCATTTCCACAACTGTGTTTTTCACCACCTAAATTAGCTGAATATTAATATACCATTAATATAATTGATTCATCTTGATTTATGCTTCTCTTACGCAGGGTCACAGGGGTCCAGAGCCTATCCCAGAAACAATGGGTGCAAGGCAGGGAATAACCCAGGATGGGCGCCAATGTATTACATACACACACCTTTCACTCATGCATTCATTCCTTTGGACAGCTTGGTCACCTCAGCATGTTTTTGGACTGTGGGGGAAACCAGAACACCAGGAGCAAACCCCACGATGACAACATGCAAACTCCACACACATGGAACCATGGCGGAGATTTGATCCCTGGTACCAGAGGTGTGAGCATCCTATCCATGGCGTCACTGTGCCACCCCATGAATGTGACCCAAGGGCTTGTAGCAGCTCCTAGTGACCCTCCCCATGCTCCCGTCATTCTTCACCTGTACTGGTTTTCCAGAAAATTCAGGGATTTACGATAATTTTCTATTTTAGCTTTGCCTGATTGCCAAGTGAGAGTGGAGCTCAGACATTGTTATTCCAGGTTTGAGGCTCGTGTCTTGGTCGCAGTGCTGAGGCACATTATGAATACACTCGTGTTGAAATCCAAGCTCCTGACCAGAAGGCAACTCCACCATAAGCATTAGTTTATATAACTGGAAGATGACGCAAAGCTGTTGGGTGTGATAGGTTGCGGCCTGGGCAGCAGCATTTTAAAATCCTGGCTTGGTTTCTCCAAATGATGATGTCTCTGCTCCCAGCAGTCAGCCTGTTCAGTTGCAGGTGTCCACAAATTTGCTTGGGCACAGACTGGCATCATGGGAACAGGATTATGCAGCCTCACTTTAACGTGGCTTTATGAATTGATTCTTAATAATTACTTTTTGTATAACTACATTTTACAGTTATAGTATACCTGTATCCTACTTTTCACCAGACGAAGAGGAGAAGCCTTTGAATTTTTTCTGGGTGTCACAACGCGAGGGATGAAGGACTCTGGGTCTCAGGAGAGCAAAAGGTGCTTTATTGTCAAAACAGCAGCAGGGAAACAAATAGGACCATAAGGGGTGAAAATGGGAAGACTAACTCTGGGATGGACACGGGCAACAGGAGGGCTGACGGAGTCTAGACTCTGTTATTGGTTCACAATGGGAGGAGAACAGCAACTTGTGAATATGGGTTTGAAACTCTCAACCCTGGGAGTAAAGCAATAGTGCTAGTGATCCCTGTGCAACATTACTTAGAAGTTATATATGTCCAGTATTATGCATTGATTAAGATCAGTGGTGGACATGAAGGCGATGAACCCTAGACAGCACCCAGTCATTTTTTTTTTCCATGTGAAGAGGCATTTTAGTTGTTTTTATGATCGGCATCCAGACGGAGACGCAGTCATCCTCCTTGCACTGAGAATGTGTTGTTTACTACAGAACCTTATCCACCCCCCACCCCCCCAAAAAAAGGCTACATTGTTTGGTGTCACTGATGTTTGATGTAAGCAGGTCAGGTTTTTGTACATAAGTACAGTCTTAACATTTATTATGTACACTCTGTAATCCAGTACATGTTATTTGTGGCTTTGTATTTATTTCCAAACTGTTTAATTATAGATTATGATGTGTGACTGAAAACGTAACAGCAGTTCAAAAAATGTCCCTCAGTCACCCCCGGGGGATATTGGTGATGCCCGTTGTTATATAACTGCCAAAAGAAAGTACCAAAATATTTACAAAGGATCAAAAACTTAAAAATGAAGCTAGTGGTAGTTTAGAAGTTAAGGATATTGTTTTGTTATGTGTGTTTCAACAATGCTTTTTTTCTTTTTGTTCTCAAGTTTTGTTCTAATTTTATTAAGCACATTGTTCAGTCTTGTATGTAAATATTCGGTTATTTATTTTATACCTGGTGCTATGGACTCATGACTAATTTGTTCGGAATCGTTGTTGCCATAAAAGTGCTCTTAATTAGTGAGAAGCATTTTTTACTATTATTTTATAATTCTGTTTAGCACATTACAGAAATTAAGATATGATTATGGATTTTTTTGGTTGTTGAAAAAAAATCTCGTGTCTTTGTAAATTAATCGGTTTACTTTTTTTTTTTATCTTTTCCACTTTTAATGTGAACTCATGGTATGTACATTTCATTTGGATCCTTTTTTTTTATTATTTTGCCATGCGAATATCCCAATTAACTGGTAACCACCACTGACACACTGAGGTCGTTTTACGTAGTTCATTTTATTCTTAGGCTTTTGAGTGTGAACGGTAAAACAAATCAGAGCTCCGTAGGCTTATCCGACCTTCCTAAAGTCTGTTACCGCTGTTGTAAAGTATTTTTGCCCTGCATGACGCCGAAAATACCGTTATCGATGAAAACACGATGTCGGACTGGCAATGTGGCCCTGCCCGAGAGAAGAGGGGTTCTAAATCTCCAGAACTGTACTTTATTAAGACAAACACCTGAGTACAATCTCAGGTGAATATTTATAATTGGTTGCTTTAAAAAAGGTCTTGTGGGTTAGCTTATGGTACTTATTGCATTAATGTCCTCTTGAAACACTGAACATTTATGTAACCGTAAACCCGCAGGCTACTGGGACTTCTAACAGTACGCGCCATCCTGCCTTAACTATACTGCATGACATTGCAAACATATCCTTCTCGTTTTATTAATTAGTAAATGTGAACTGCATGCTTAGATGGAATAAGGCAGATGTAGCTTTTCCAGATGATTGTCTTATATACCAACGTATTTAAAGTTAGTCCTCTTGTGTACATTTTGATCCTCATCTTTCTTTCAGCCCTTCGTTCATTAATTACAGTATTATTAAAATACAGCATTCAGCGTGCTTGTGCAGTTACTGGCTTTGGACTGTTGACTTTTTTGAACGAAGCTTCGTTTTACACAGCATTACCGCAGATGTACAGTCCGTTTGATAATTTCGCCATTTGACAATGAAGCCTCGGACATTGAACACACGAGACATACTGATCAAATAATGGAAATTAAAGATATTGCCAACAGTAAAACGCGTAAGGCAATCTGCATTGTATTTTGTTTGTAGGGGTCTTTCATATTTTGTTAATATCATGTCCAAACGCTGGCTTTTATTGTACCACACTGCAGATGTCAGTAATAGGGTAATATACGGTATATAGATTTTGTTAGATAAAATATAGATATTTAAAGGTGTCTTTTACGTAAGTAGCTTGTGATTCAGTCTAAAACATAACTATAAATCAGAGCAATTAGGCGTGAAGAACAAAGTGCAATTTCCGAATAGGTAAGCATGTATAGTGGACGCGCATTTGCTGCCCTGTAACAGTATACGATATCGGCAAATCCCCAGTCATCGGCATGTATTGACATGCCATGGTTTAATTTTTTTGATTGTGGTTCTGTTCTTCCCATGCAACCTGTGGAAGAGAAGCATTAAATTCGGGAGTAATTTGTGCCGCCGGTTTGCTGTATTATTTATCCTTCTTATCCGTTTATTTTCTAATTCTGTGTGGTTTTGCTCTTGTTTGTAGCCGAAGTGAATATAATCGCCCATACATTTACAGGGAACACTTTCTACATGCCCCACATATAGTCACTTCAGGTCGGAAAAGTTTTACCAGAAACCCTTAAAAATCCCTCCAGGTGACTGCATACGATCACATCCGTCTCAGTTATGCTACGTGCTGATTTTCAGCTGCTGCTAACCTGAGTGTTTTTTTCCTCTCCACTTTAATGCTGGAAGCAAAGAGACATTTTATAGCCTCCTGGGTCCCGATAACGATCGATCTTGGTGAATAACAAAAAAGATAGCGAACTATTTACCGTCACGAAGCTTTAGTGAATACCACCCCAATATAGCTGGAATCCCACCCCAGTATAGCTGATACTGTATACTGGTTTTAACGTCGTATGCCTACTACTTAGATCTTACAGCAACACGTACAAATTATTTTGTTAGCGTAACATTGTGTACTTGAACGCTCCTCCATTTTCCACAAAATAAAAAGTTTATAAATTAAGCATTACAATCACCTAGCTTAATAAGAAAACTAGCATCAACTCATTGTTTTATTAGTTATTTTTGTTTTGAAAATGATCACTTGCTTTCCTTGATATTCTACCATTGCATTATTTATTAGGCTTAGTTGAGGAAAAAGTGCATATTTCATATCAGATGAACGTTAAGGAGCTGGCATGGTACAGTTTGATGAATCAGTCTTTCGGTTGTGTCATAGTGAACGTTACATTTATATTATAACATTATTACATTTTTGCTTACATGTACTCATATTTAAAGTAACCTTGGGTACTAGTCGACCCCATTCTTTTGCTCCGCTATTACACACCTTACACACCTTTTCCCGCGGTAGATAACGGCGCAGCTGCGATGTATCATGTACATATTAACCAAGTATGCAAAACATAAATCTTCTGTTTTTAGATATAACTGACTGTATCATATAACAGAGCACATGTCTGAGCGATTCACGCTTACTTGTGTCCCTTGAAGTAAATTGGTTTTATTACTGTTCCCCTGTAACGCAGCCGCGTCTTATTCTTATCACTTCGTGCATTTCTTGCTTTTGCACACCAGACTTCCTCACTTTTTCCGCTCCATCTGTACTTGCGAGCGCAGTTCGCTGCGGCGGCCGGTGTTTCTGACAGCCGTTCAGCGCTCCCGTATCCGGCGTCCGCAGCCTTCCGTGTTATATGCACCGGAGATCGTATAAAAGTCAGGTTCTACGTCGGGGGATTTACATTTAAGGTAAGCTAGATATGTTTACTGCGATCTGCGCTGTGACTTCTTTTACAAGGCGTGTAAATCATGTCGCGCACTGTAAAAAACGAAAGTACGTTTGTTTACCTAATCAGGCATTATTTTGAATCCCCAGTCCTCATATACGATTTCTTTAGCAAAGTTTTACAGGTCTGATATTGTTAAGCAGTTGCAATTTTTTTAAAAGAGGATTTTCGAAATAATAACGCAGTATAGCAAAACGGCGCACGGAGATGGTCTTGCAACCGCGGGGATTTCCCAGTAGCCTGAACTGCACATGCTTTTGGTTGGGTATATATCTCTGAATGTCTTTGGCAATGCACAGGCTTTCTTAAAGCCCAGTGAAACATGCCTTTATTTTCGAATTTAATACAACACCCGCTAATGCAACCAGCATCAATTTGAAACCGTTTATTTTAGACTAAAATCGGGCAAAACCTGCAAGTTGGAATTTATCATATTTACGGTGACGATGAGCAGATGCAGTTTGGTGGCGTGTGAAACTTTGATTCGTGGCCTTTAATACGGGCTGAATAAATATGTGCAGGATTGGGCAGCATCTGCTCTGTCCTTTAATTCACATCGTCGCTTTCACAATGACTGGGGGGTATTTCAGAGGTTTTATGAAGAGCAGAGTATAGGTGTGTAACACTTTCAGCATTCATTGAATCGTTTTAAGCAGTGGAAGACAGCAGTAAAGTTTTATTTTTGGTCAGTAGTGATTACATCGTGAAATTGAACTTTGAGTAAATCAAGTATAAGAAAGCGATTGTCCTGCTCACGTTATGATAGTGTACGTATGTATTTTTGACAGTTGCCTACCTCCCAGCTGTAATTATAGGGGATACAATATGCATTTTAGAAAAACTTTCAGAAAACTTATTCAGAACTTCGTATGACTACACTGAGAACGACATGATGGTAGCCTTTGTTGTATTTATTGTGTGTTGGTGGAATGTATCATTCCCGGCTCCTGGCTGGACATTTGTAATGACCAGTAATAGAAACGTCACCATTTGCTTCATGAATTTGTTTGCCTCATGTGTCGCAGTTTAAAGGTGCTGGTTTCTCCAAGTCTCTGTACCTCCACGGCAGGATGTTGGATATATTCTCACATTCCCTTAATTTTTTTCATTTCTTTCGGGGTCCTTCAGAGCCAGGTTAGCATGTGGCTAATCGATGGGGCTGTTTGGTTACAGTGTTTCTGTTTCTCTCGACACTTATTCTTTTGAATACGCTATTGAGCTGTATGATGTGGAATAGTGCAGGTGCACTGTACGTCAAGGCAAGCTGTCTGTCTGATACCTCCCTTTCCTGTCTGTGGCTTTGTGGTGTAGAGTGAGCAGGTTATAGAGGTACGTCTGCAGTTCTGGTGGCGTTTTGGTCAGAGATGCTGTTAGTCTGTCATCCTGTAGCAGTGTAGAGCGGTGGAGACGTCACATGGATCGTGGTCGGAAGGATGACGGGGTGCTGATGGGATGTCTGCAATGTCGAATCAGGCAGCTGGTTCGGTTATCTGTGGGGTGATGATTGGCAGCCGGATGGGTGGGGCCATCTCAGAACCTCTTTGATCAGATATCTGTTGCAGATCTATACTGTATACCAGTGTTTTTTCACTGTCAGAAAATGGTTGCCATCTTATAGTCTTGTGGGGATGGGTCCCTCTCACAGTGTTTTTAATATTTCTTAAAGTATTCATTTTTTTCTTGCTCTGTCTTTGAACATACATGTGAAGTAGAACAGGAGTCTCCATCCTCAGGCAGGAATCTCTGTCCTCAGACTGGAGTCTGTGATAGGAGTGACTGTCACCTCAGAAAGGAGTCTTCATAATCAGACTGGACTCTCTGTCCTCAGGCATGAGTCTCCATTCTCAGACAGAAGTCAGTGTCTCATCAGACAGGAGTCTCTGTTCCCAGGCGGACTTCTCCATAGTCAGGTGTTCTCTCTCTTCATGGTGCAGGCTAAATGGCTACCGAGGAATGTGCTGCTGCAGATGCCCGATCCATGGGCTTCTCTCGGCAGAATTCGGGTGTGGTCAGCTCATGGGAGTTTGACCCAGCCCTGATGATACGGGTGCTGAAGTTTGTGGAGAAGCTGGAGGAGCAGTACATGTGCCCCAGTTGTGGGCGCGTGGTGCTGAACCCACACCAGACTGGATGTGGGCATATCTTCTGCTACCAGTGCATCCGAGCCTGTCTGTAAGTGGTCGAGAGAACGTACCGACGGACCACTCTTCTGCAATTCAGATTATCCATCATCTCATTAATTACCGTACATTGCAGAGCTTTTCATGCCATATGTACACGGTAAAATTACTTGCTTCAGACAATAATAAATAGACCATAAAAACAGATACCAATAGATAAAAATAAAGAATAAACAAATCAATAAGTAACACTACTACGAAAAACATGAAAAATTGTGGGCATATCATAAAATTTGAACTAAAATATTGAAAGTATGTTTCACTGATTCAAATAAACTTTGATTTTTTTTAGATTTGTACATGAAATAATGTATTGAAAATGTGTGAGTTACTTGGAGTTTATTGTGCTTATATGCGTATGCTTCTGCCTCTCAGGGAAGGGGGCGCCACTCCAACATGCCCCATTGACAACAGTGTCATTAAAGCCAATGAGGTGAGGTTTAGAGGGAGGGGATACTGGATGGGCCAGATGGTCAGACCACAGAAAAAGCACTTCCATCATCTTTACTCGATTAAAAATACGCTGTGTACAGATATGTTGATGATACTTGTTTTGTGTTAATTCCTGTAGGTTTTTCAAGATAATTGTTGCAAAAGGGAGATTTCAAACCTAGAAATCTACTGCACCAACTCTCCAAGTTGCTCCCAAAAAGTGGCTTTATGTCGTTTGCAGGTAAGCTGCAGTTGTCTTCTGTTTTCTTGTAACATAATAATTGTTCCATTCATCTGTTTTCTGTAATTGCATATCCATCCATCTTCGATGCAGCATCGTTAACTGGGTCTTGGAGAGCCTAATAGAACGATATTTAATTTATATTTTATTATTTGGCAAACAATCGTATATACAGTACCTTGTTAGGACAGGTTTGAGTGTTTGCACAGTGTTTGGTAATGTAAATCTGTTGGAGTATATTAGATGAGTGTGTCCCACACATGCAGCACGTAAACCCTCGAACCGTAATTTGCCGTGTCCTTTCTGCAGTGCAGTTTTACCTTTCTGTCACTTCCCGTAACTCCCAGGATCACCTGAAAATCTGTCCGTTCGAATCGCTCCAATGCACCAACTCGGGCTGCCCGGACGTCTTATTGCGCAAACACCTGGAGGAGCACCTGAGCACCAAATGCGCCTATCGCATGGAGCCGTGTCCACACTGCCAGAAGCATTACATGCTGATCCAGCTGATGGTGAGAACACACCTTCTCGCCTGCCTCCTGGCTGCAGCCCACGGGCCGGGAAGCTCAGCTTGTGACACGGTCTCTCTGCATGATCTTAGGAGCACGAAAGCACCATCTGCCCAGAGGTGAAGGTCCAGTGCCCTAACAACTGTCAGCAGATGATTAAAAGGCATAAGGTCAGTCATGGGCCTCGTTATGTCCGATCATTCCGGGCTATAGCCCGAGTATCTTAAGCCAAGCCTAAGTATTTTAGCCCTGATACAAGTTATCTTCCTTCAAAAAAATTAACTCAAGCCCCAAGTAATCTTGACTTAGCCCCTGATTTTATCAATAGCTAGAAACGCCCCCGAGGTCAGCCCTTTTCAAAACTTGTTTCCTTTCTTTTGAAAAAAGTTTAAAGAAAATTTGAAAATTAAGATTTTCACACATCCATTGGAAATAGCATATCATGCATTGTGTGCTGAAAATCACTTTTGTTCTGAGAAGCTTCACAGTTCTCTGATGTGTTGATCACTCCAAAGAGAGCTCACCCTCCTCCTTTTCTCGCTCTAGAAAATAGTTTCCCATCCACTTTAAATTTCAAAGTAGTCTGAATAAATGTAAAACCAAGATTTTAAAATGACACCTAGTATGATTCTATTTTATTTAAATATGTAATATCAGAATCAGGTTTATTGGCCAAGTGTGTGTGTGGCACACACAAGGAATTTGTTTCCGGTAATTCTTGTAATACTCTTTCCCTTGATGTTGTGATGTTGTCTTCATGACTGGTTCACTGATAGCTGTACCTCAGGAATGATTTCTGACTGCCGCTTGGTGCCTGTGATCCTTTCCTAGCTTAAAGATCATTATCACGAGTGTCCTGAAGTGGTGACGGACTGCATCTATAAGAAATATGGCTGCTGTGTTCGGGTTCGTACACATACTGGCTCATTTCTGACCCAACAACCATGCCTGTGATTAATGTATGCCATTGACCAAAACAGGCGCAATGTTTCTTGGTCCAGTAGACCGTTTTCGTAAGCACTGCTTTGTCTCTTTGCTGTGAACAGGAGAAGCGTGTGAAGGTTCAGCTTCACGAGGATGCTGCTCTCAATGACCACCTGCTGCTTGTTCTTGAGAGCAACACCAAGCTGGAGAAACAGGCATGACGGGCCTTGCCTTTGCCCACCATCATGGGAGTTTTACATACACAAAATGTTCTGAGGGCAGAATGAAAAATGATTGGTTCAGAGAGATATCCAATCACATTATAGAAGAGGTGGGTCCAAGCAACTAGAGGAGGGAGGACCATGGCATCTGATTGGTTGGTCCTGCCTCCTCTATTTGCTTGGACACAACTCCTAGCTTTTCAGTGTGTGTGCCATATGATGGATTAGCATCCTATCCTGGCTGTCCCCTACTGTCCCCTACTTTGTGCCAGGTGATGCCTGTGGTAGGTTCCTGGTTCACTGTTATAAGAGTTTGCAAGTTGGATGGATCCATTCCAATCCATCTATAAGCCCACACAACACAGGAAGAACGATAAACTCCACCAGTGGGGATGTAAACTGGCAGCTCTGGTGGTGTGAGGGGTGACAGTGTCACTCACTGAATCACAGTGCCACCGTAAGTGTCAATGGCAAGTCAAATTATTTCATTTTGAGAACAACACTGTTTCCTTTATTGTAGATTCTAGCTAGACATTTCCCTAGACACGCACCATTGTAAGCCGGTCTGCCTTTGTGCAATATTGGGCGTTATATGATTGGTGAACCGTCTCTGGACAGATCGATGACCTGCAGCAGAACCTAGTGCTGAAGCACCATGAGTTCCAGGAGAGGACCAACTTAGTCAACAGCCTGGAGAGGGAGTTTAAGCCACTGGCACAGCAGATGACGAGGAGCGACCACATGCTATCGACTCTGCAGGTACAAGTCGCTACCCGACACATCATCACTACCTGCATATTATTGTGAAATACACCAACTTCCTGCTTACATTGTAAAGGAGAGTTGCTTCCATACTGGGGTTACTCTGATTCAAGATTCAAGAGGTTTATTCGTCATGTACACAGTTGTACACATATGTAGTGAAATGTAACCCTGGTCACTCCGAGCAGCTGTGCATGATAACAACAAAAAACTATATATGAAATGGTCAGCTGTACATAATCTATACATAAGTGATAGAGGTATTTTGTGTGCAATAAATAACTCTGCATAGCTCTGGTAAGCTATGGTTGGTGAAGCTTGTTATGCTTGTTGTGTATTTTGATTCGTGCTTCCTGTCACAGAAGTCCCTCGAGGAGCAGAAGGACCGGGTCTCCGCCATTCAGCTCCAACTCCAGCAGCTTACCCAGGCTTTTAGCCAGGACTCAGGCCGCACCGAGCTGGCCCAGCTCAGGTGCTCGCTGGACAACCTGAAACAGCAGGTGTCAGTCATTGAGGGGCTCAAGGAACGGCTGGGTGAGTCACCGGAGCAACCCGGCCAGAGGGTGGGATCGGCCAATCAGAATTAACAGGGGTGTGTACAGGGGCGAGGCCATGGGGACACTGCACTCAACTGAAAGCTGATTGGTCCCCAGAGTGCCCCTTCCCCTGTCACTCGCCGATTCAAACCATATCATTAGCAAATGATGAAGTTTGCCCCCGTATATAAATTATGGCACCTCTGATGCCCCCCCACCTTAAAAAATCCTAGAATTTCCCCTGAAAAGATAGACAACTAGAAAAAGTTGAATGTAGTCTTCAGAAATTGCCAGATAGCGACACCAGCAGCTCACTCAGACTTTTAGGCAGGACTTACCAAGGGCCCTACCAAGCTGCCCCAGCTCAGGTGCTTGCTCTACAACCTGAAACAGAAGGTATCAGTCATTTTCTAATACTGAATGTTTCTAATAGTCATTAGTATTGAAGTCGATACACGTAGACATGATATTTCGTTGTATTGAATGTTCATCTCCTCTACCCCCCACAGTCATGCTCGAGGACAACTACATGCGTCACACGAGGCTGCTGAACATCCACGTGGACCAGCTGCGGCGCAACGAAGAGCGCTTCCATGAGCTGGATTCCACCTCATACAACGGGAAGCTCATCTGGAAGATCCGCGACTACCAGAAGAAGAAGAAGGAGACCGCGGCAGAAGGCCGCGCCGTCTTCAGCTCCCCCTTCTACACCAGCCGCAGCGGCTACAAGCTGAGTGCCCGCGCCTACCTCAACGGGGACGGCTCGGGCCGGGGTACCCACCTGTCCCTCTACGTGGTGCTGATGCGGGGCGACTTCGATGCCCTCCTGCCCTGGCCATTCCAGCAGTCCGTGGCCCTCACAGTGATGGACCAGAGTGGCAGCCGCAAGGACGTCACCACGGTCTTCAAGCCTGACCCGGCCAGTAGCAGCTTCCACAGGCCTACGTCGGACATGAACGTGGCCACCGGATTTCCCAGCTTCATCTCCCATGCTGAGCTGGAGGCCGCCAAGGATGCGGTGTTTGTGAAGGACGACACACTCTTCATTAAAGTCAAAGTGGACACAACCGGTCTGGAGGACCTTTAGCTCTTAGGGCCGAAGATACACCCTTGTGCAAATTCATTGAAACAAGTAGGAACTTTTTACAATCTGATTTAAAATTTCATTCAGAAAAGTCAACAATATGCCTTCATTAGTTACTTTTCAATGGGTTGGGGTTACCTTATCATATGTAGGAAATTTCTAGAGGCGCACTGATCCCACTTCTTCAGTGTTGATTATGATCCTGAAACCAGAACTGAGGGTATTGGCCAACACCAGGGCACTTCTTGTAAACTACTAAATACAAATGAAAAAAATGTACGGCTTTGTTAATTAGGCTATTAGAAACATACATAACATACTGGTTCACCTCATTTGTGCATCTTGTTTTTAGCGTTTTTAAGGCATTGTGAATTCAATTTGAATATCTTCCAGGGGAGTATACGCAAGTGGCGAATGCTTAAAATGCCCCACAATTTTTCTCCCACTGACAACAGTGTCACTTACACATTGGTGCCATCGCAGCCCCTTGTGTATCACAAACTATAGTGAGTGTGCAGAACAGTCCAAGCTAGCGACTCCCAAATCATCAATTGATTTGTATTGTCTTGCACAATTGCGTGCGCTTTGTTTAGTGGGAATTTCCACTAAACGATACTCCCACTTCTCAAAACTTTGTTTTTACAAAGATTGCAAATCTCTGTGCTACTAGTTGGTGTTAAAAGCGTAAAATACTTCCTGATCGTCACCCTCTTATCTGATGCTCCTCCTACTGCAAAGGCTATGCAATGTAACAGAAGGTGGAAGTCACTGCGCTCACACCCACTGAGATGCAGAAAAATTGATGGCAGCCTTAGTGTTTAGCTTGAATGGCACAAAAACACGTCTAAAATGGGAAGGAGCTGTTGTACGATTCATTGTACAAATCAATTTAACAAGAAATAGGAGCTCTCTTTTTTCAGACTGCCAAAAACGAAATAAGTACGTATTGGATGTGGATCGGTTGCATATGGCCGATACCTGATCTGTCTAATCAGCATGGATATCTTTCAGCATGATTAAGCCCTGTGCCGTATGTCAAAAATGGTGAGGAATTTCATCAAGAAGAAAATCAAGGTATTAGACTGGCCAGGAAACTCTCTGGATTTAAACCCTACATAGAATCTGTGGTCAGTCGGTAAGCAGGGCCTGCAGGGAATGGACTGTACCACAAAAGATAAGCATATTCAGGCTTTAATTCAAGTATGGTACTGGGATCCCAAGAGTGTCAAAGGCGGCTCAAAATCATTGTATTCTATGCCAAACCACATCCAAACGCTGCTAAAAAACCATGGAGGTCATATTGTATATTAAAATGTTGATATGTTGAACTTGTTTCAATTAATTTGCACAAGGGTGTACTTTGCTTGCAAATCAGGAAACTGGGACAGGAAGAGTTGAGGCCAGTGATTTAGGGGTACTGTCGTGGCCTCGTATCTCCAAGACTCGGGATCCAGCCCGCGGAACTTGCAAGCAGCCCCCGTGTTTGCAAGGCTTTTCAATGCGTACTTCAGTTTAGGGTTGGGCTGATATTTCAATTCGCTTTATCGATTACTGCCGCAAAAAATATCAAGATTACTGATAATCTCTAAATACATGATCATGAATGACAATATGTTTATATCACTTATTTTGCATTTTCGTTTACATCAATACATGGGTAATATTGTTTGTTAATAATACCCTTAAAACAGTGCTCTAGAGCCTATGATTTCCAATATTTGATTGACACATATTTCTAAAACGTTAGTTTCTATGTCGCTGTGCAGAGAGCTTTATAGTCTAATGCAGATCTAGCACATGAAAGCCCATTTTGTCATGTGTTTACAACTCATGGCACAAATGCAAGAACTACTCAAGACCCAATTAAAGCGTTCTTTTTACCTTCTATTTTCCCCATTTGTGGCAGGAAGTATTGCCCAGATAAACAACACACCAGCAGTGGACAGTATTGTAACAAAAGTAAACAATACCCAACACAGACATTATGCAGTTTAAAAATAACAATAACTATCACAATCACGAAAAAAATAATAAAACAATAAGATAGGAATGCATGTTTTAGTATGCTATACAGACGTTCCTCTACTTACGAAAGCTCAACTTACGAACTTTGAACTTTCAGACATACGAACGAAGAGGATCTTTAAATCTAAATTGTTTTCACTGGGCTCCCGTTCCCTGTCCGCAGCATCAAATTTTTTTCTGCGCTCCAGTTCCGCCTAGTACAACTTCTGGCCACTACTCCCGCCGCGCAGCAGCGTAGCGTGCGTACTCCCGGCATCCTAGTTCTTTGTACTTGTGTATGCCCTTAAAATGATGGTGAATAACGACTTACGAACATTTCAAGTTGCGAACGGCTATTCGGAATGTATCTCGTTTGTGAGTAGAGGAGCGTCTGCATATACAGCTCTGAAAAAAATTAAGAAACTGCCATATTTTTATAAAATGTGCATTGGTAAATCCTGGTTTAATCCTGGTTTAATCCTGGTTCTGCTGGCAGAAGCCTATGCTGAGTAGCAAGATGTTCCCAGGTTCAAAATTTCTAAGACAGCAGAACAGAAGAATAAGGTGAAGCAGGAGACACTGGGATCAACCATAAATCAATCAGGTTAAGGGCGAAAGCGACTTTCTAATGCCAGAGGTGACTTAGCTTATCTGACAGTTTCTCATGAATCGGAGGATGACATCAAGAGACCTTCAAAAGGAATGGGAAACAATAAGTGCAGGTGTGAAGTTCACTGCTAGGATGGTTCATATCAGGCTCCTAGAAGCAAGACTGAAGTCCAATAAAGCAAGGAAGAAGTCCTTCATTAATGAGAAACAGGGAAGAACCAGGCTGCAGTTTGCAAAAAAAATGTATATTTTACACAGGCGCATACCCGTAAACTGAAAATTTTGCTGTGGTCTGTTAATTTTTTCCCCAACTGTATATAACATAGGTGAACCACCATTGCTGTTTGGGATGTCACTGCCGGAATTAAATTTTTTTGGTGGGATGTACTTATCACAGAACTACAAAAAAAAAGATTATCTGTGTGTTTGTCTTTCAATCAGATAACACGATTTCACCCAGTGAAAACAGAATGAAAACTCTTCTCACACGGATTTTTTGATTACATCGATATAGTTGGAAAAAAAAAATCAATATTGTATTTATTGAGATTGCCAATATATTGATATTGATCTGCCCAAAGGCAGCACAGGACACCAGACGGGGATATTCTTTAGACAAGATACGAGTCGATCACCAAGCACACACAATCATACAGTATAGGCTGTATACTTTGAGATGTGATTGAGTGTCTTTGGACTGGAGGAGGAAGCCCATATGACAAAAGGAAAACACATGAACTCTATACAGACATAGCAGCGACAGTTTAAACCCGCGAGCCCAATGGCATGAGGTGACAGTGCCAACCACAGAGCCAATCCGACAGCCATGTGCAAATCAGCAAGACAGCGCTGTCGCTAACTTCCTGTTAGCGCTGTCTTCCTGTTAGCATGTCGTTCTCTGTGTGAGTGCCTCAGAGTACCCTGACGGTTGTCACCTAGCCTGTACCTTTTGCTTGCTGGGGGTAGGCCTCAATATGTATAGCGCTAGTGCCTTTGAAAAGTTACACAGATGAATGAAGTAATGGCCCTTTTCATTTCTACTTTTGGTTGCTTTCATTAATTCCAATCTGCATTTCTGCTTCACTTCAAAATACAAAATTTCACTTCAACCCTTCTGATTCATCATTAGATTCAAATTTTTAAACTTTAGCTTGTGTTATATGATTTGAATAAGAATTACTTGATTTCCCAAGGCATTTTATTTTGTTCTGTGTTTTGTTCTGAGCAGCATTATATCTGTATTATATCTAGGATTCTGAGTATTTCTTCATTCTGGTAACATTTTCCATGCTGTGAATCATACACATTTGAAGCTACATATTTAATGTGTTTCTGTGTAGAAAAAAGCATCATCTGAGATTCATGCAGTGTATGATGTACATTTGAGTTAATTATTTACATCTCAGGCTTTCTAAAGAAACTTTCAGAATCAACAGGACATCACCGTGTCACATGACTGTCAGCCGCATCACGACAGGATTTATTTTAGGCAGCATGTCTTTTCTGAATATGTCATTTTATGTTTGGTCAAGCAATGAGTTGGAGCTCAGTTATATAATTGTACATTTCTTCCACCAATAACTTTATTTTTCATGTAAACTACTTTGGATAAAATGTCATCATTTATGCATTTCATTTATTTACCATCATATAACCATTCTTTATGATTTGTATAATAGAAATATTGATAATTTATTTTTGATACATCAGCATATTAAGGGTTGCTTGATATCTTTTGTAAAAACTAGGGGTTATGTGCTGACTTAAAATGTGGCTACTTGGGGGGTGCAGCTGTCTGTGAGCTCACATGCAGGGTGTAGACTACCTGGCTCCACACACAAGGAGCTATGGGGGATTTGAACCATAGTCCTTCTGGTGTGATACAGCTGTGCTAAGCACTGTACTACCCAGCCACCCCTCTCCTACCATCCCCTACATGTAGCTGATGTATCTGTAGCTACAGCTGTATGATGTGGCTACATGTAGCAGCTCACATTCCCAGTGATCAGAGCAGAGCAGACCAGTTGGCTTATTGGTCTGTGAAGATCCTGGTGCTTTACTGTAAGGCCTGATAAAGGGTTGCTTGGTATCTTTTGGAAAAAGTAGGGGTGATGTGCTGACTAAAATGTAAAAGGGGGGTGCCTGTGTGTGGTGTGTGAGCTAGAGTGTCTGGGAGCCCACATACAGTGTGCAGACTACCTGTCTCCACACACAAGGAGCTATGGGGGATATGAACCCCCCTCCTGCCATCCCCAACATGTAGCTGATGTATTTGCTTCCTTTAGGCTCCAGCTCACATTCTCAGTGATCAGAGCAGAGCAGACCAGTTGTGTTGTTGGTCTGTGAAGATCTTGGTGCTTCACTGTAAGGCCTGATTAAGTTCTGGAATTATTTATTGCTGCTCTAGAAGGCTGGATTGTATGACTTGCATTTCAAAACCAGTCCACTGTTTCTCAACATTCAAAAGTGTGTCGTGGGACTTGGGTCACGGACTTGGGTTAAAAAGTATTATTTTGAATAATTCTTTAATATCATTTATTTATTTATTTATTTATTGGTTGACAAATTTTAGAGCCCCGTGTCGGCAGGTGTTATACATGTTATACATATTTTTTTCCCTCTCCCGTTTTTGTTTGCTGTGCACTATTTTCTGTGAAATAAACTTGCTTCGAAATTTAAGGACATGTGTCCTGAGGCTAAATCAGTAGAGATCCGCTGACCCGGGTTGAACTTCCAGGCTGTTTCTGCTTGCGGATCAGCCACTTCTCTTCTTCACATTTGTTTATAGTAGTTCTTCTTTTCCATGGACGCGGTTTTGTCCTCTAATGGCGACGTGCAGTTTCGAGCGGACAGCTGAGCTTCAGGGATTAAGGTGGCAATTTTGCACATTTTGCTAACATATTTAATTAACAAGCCAAGCGATTGTCCCTCGGGGTGCTGATGGCTGCCATCTGCTGGCACGCCATCACTCTGTTGTCACACTGTAAGGGATTCCACTAGGATGAGGTATATGATCACATGGGGTATGATCACATGGGGTGTGATTCCGCAAATGGGGGGCGGCATGGTGGTTAGCACTGTTGCCTCACACCTCTGGGGCACACACCTCTCCGCCAGGGTTCCACGTATGTGGAGTTTGCATGTTCTCCCCATGTAGTCGTGGGTTTTCCTCTGGGTGCTCCAGTTTCCCCCCACAGTTCAAAGACATGCTGAGGCTAATTGGAGTTACTAAATTATACATGTGTGAGTGAATGGTGTGTGAGTGTGCCCTGTGGTGGGCTGGCCCCCCATCCTGGGTTGTTCCCCACCTTGTGCCCGTAGGCTCCGGACCCCCCGCAACCCAGAAAGATAAGCACGGATGGATGGTTTCTGCAAATGCTAAATGATTTCAGTTGTTCTAATTCAAACATCATACATATTAACATGATAAACTTACACACCAAAAGTAGTGTGTTGCTTGACTAGTTAGGGCTCTATCCCGATGTCCACAAGGTTGTGGGTTCAGATCCCACAACTGGCAATCATATCGCTTTTGGGCCCTTGAGTAAGGCCTTGAGCCTCAACTGCTCCAGGGATACTGTCTGCCTCTGCTCTCTGAACCACAGTTAAGCATAAATCAAGGTTGCCTAATTCCAGTCCTGGAGGGCCAGAATCTAGCACAGTTTGCAGATTTCCCTGCCAAAACACATCTACTACACTTGGTTAGTTAGCTGATTAAGATTTCTTTCAGCAGGGAACTAGAAACTTTGTTGGATTCTGGCCCCCCAGGACCATAAATGGGGAACCCTGGCATAAATAAATGTGTGATGCCTTTGTGTACTAGTACTCCTGCTAGTGTGGCTTCTCTCCCCTTTGACAGGTGTGTGTCCATCACAATGCAGATATAATTAGCGCAGCCACACATTGTTTTTAGCCCTGCAATTCGTGCTCCCCCACCCAGCCGGGTTGTGTGTCGTGTGGGAAGCACGTCCGCTCAGCGCTCACTGTTTATTAATACTTTCCAGGACTAAGAGTGGCAGCATCGACACATTGGCAGGATGTGGAAGATAAAACGTATGTATTTCTCCTTCGGTGTATTCTAGACCCTTTTTGTTTGAGTCTCTTTTTTGTCCTCTTGTCGCCTATTTGTTTCGGTTATCACTCCCGGTTTCAGCTGCTCTCCCGCTGTTACAATTACCTGATACGCATGATGGGGTAGGAGATATTGCTAGAGCACTAATGGTCTCGTACTGGGCTGCCATCATTCGTCGTCCTCATTTCATTACGTCATTCTAACCAAGGGAAATGTCTCTTTCAGCCCCCATCGAGCATCCGCTGGAAGTGAAATACAAGCCTGTGCTGGAGGTATAAAAAGGAATTTGCTTAAGCAGACTAATTAAAGGAAAACTGCCTGGAAAAATGACTAACGATTAATGTTGCATTAGCATGTGAATCTGCAGTAACTCACCAGTGTGATCTTGCGTTCACTGTCGCCTTGACGACTGATACAGTTAGCAGTTGCATGGCTAATAATAGCACAGAATCAATAGTGATTGTGTGTGGTAGTAGAGCACAGCTATTTATAGGGCTGATCAAAGTGTCAATGATGGCTGCAAGGCCTTAACACTGTTTTTGTTAGAATTTAACTTGCCTGAATTGAGTGTCTCTTACTTTCTTTGTTGGTGTCACACAGTATGTTCAGAGGCAGCCATTTTTAAACTGGTAGGTCAAATTCAGTCTAGTCTCATGCTGAGCATTAATGGTTAAAGAGCAGGTCAGGATGGCTGAAGGAGTGCTGCTGTTATCCTGCTATATTTAATGTTATATTTATGTGAAACCACCCACAGGAATTTTATGAGAAAATTGAATAGGGAACTTGAACATGAAGGACTGAAAGACTTTGAATAGGGAGACTTTCATAAATATGAGGCAGGCAGAGTTTGAGGCCTGTTTGGCAGTTGGTGGTGATTCATTGATGTCCAGGGGTGTTTAATGCACAGGCTTACCTAGGCTGAAGTCCAGGGGGCTCTGCTAAATTGGGCTGCACCTAACCTTGTTTAATTAATAATATTTTAAACCTAGAGTTACCACTTGTCACATTTGAACCAATATGGGTAACAATTTGGTACATCTTTTTTTATGTTCAGAAACAAAGACAAATAGAATATAATCTGGACCATGCAACTGATCCTCCCAACGTTATTATCAGCAAATTTTATCATCAACCCTCCTCCCTTCCAGTTGACAATTTTTACTGTCACCACCCCCACCCCAGTCAACAACTACACCATTGTAGAAATTAGTCGAAGACCCTCTGCCAACTCAAATACAGAGGTGGATAGTTCAGGTCCAGTAATTACAAAAATACGGACCAGGATTTGTTTCAACCAACCAGTTGAGTATAAAGAGTCACAATCACAGAGTACTCAGCTAGTTGGTTGAAACAAAATCTTGGTCTGGATTTTTAATATCTGGACCAGAACTATCCACTCCTGCTCAAATAGCCCAGCGACTTCTGACCATGTTTATTGGCATCTGTTGATGCCATGAGAATGTTATGCTGTACGCTACTGTGACATGACACAGCCCTGAGTCTACACCCATTCCCAGCATGATGTGCCACTTTCCAACTCAGAGCAGGATGCCCCGGGATCCCATGACCCTCTTCAGGCTGAAGAGGCTGTCAGCCAGGGAGGAGTTTCCCAGCCTCGATGGCAATTATACCTGGATGGGCCGTATCCTCACGCCCCACATGTACGAGCGGCAGTTCACCAGGGCCACAGAGGGTGGGGTCATCTTTGATGATGTCATACGGCCAGGGCTGGAAGAACCAGGTACAGAAACATGACGAGACTCTCGGGCGATGCTCTGAGTAGCAGTTTTACATCTTGTGAAGATCACTCCAGATGAGAGTACTGTCATTTAATGCTACATTTCCTATTAAAAGTTTGACCAGAGAGTGAAGGAAAAGCGACCAATGAGTGCTAAGCATATGTGGGACCTCCTTCAGGACAGCAGGAAAAGCATCTCAGGAGGCCACCTCATGGAACTGGTGTAGAGGAGACAGTAGAGTCAGTCAGTCCCTGGAGCAATTGGGGTTAAGGGCCTCGCTCAAGGGCCCAATGGGGGATCACTCTGCTGACCACAGGATTTGAACCAGCAACCAAACCACAGAGCTGCCCCACCCCCAAACAAATAAATTTTTTTGTTTAATACTTTTTTGGTCAGAGAAAAATTCCATATATGTTATTTTATAGTTATGTCTTTATAATTACTCTAAAATGTACAGAATAATACATTAAAAAATTAACCGTGTATGGGTAGGTGCGTCCAAACTTTTGACTGGTGTTGTACGTACATTATATTTAATTATCAGATGCTTTTTTTCCAAAACTACATATATTTCGGGCTGCCAGTGCCCAGAGTAATTATGGGTTAGGGCCATGCTCAGGGGCTCAATGGAGAAACTACCGTTCTGACCTTGAGATTTGAACCAGCGGCCATACCACCCACTGTGTGCTCCTGTACTTAGAGGATATTATCGGAAATGTATTTTAGGTCTTAACAAGTCACTTTAATTAGCTTGCTGTTGTACCCCCAATGGCACAAGTGTGAAAGAAAATTTCTTTCCATCTTTAAATGCGAAGGGCTCTCCCCTGTAGCGTTTCTTTAGTCTTGTCTAAATCTGTAACGCCTGCAACTGCTGACACAACAGGAAATGGAAACTGATCTTAGAGGAACATGTGACGGCTGCCCAGCTCAGGCCCAGTGCTCCAGTACACGTCCGGGGCCAATAAGAAAGATTCTGATTTGCTTCATTTGGCTCCATAAACTAAGAAGTTAAACTCTCCTTTCCTATGCAGCTGCTGGTGAACTTCTCAATAAAAGCCACAGTGCCAGATGCCTGATACAGCGTAATTAGGTGATTCAGTAAATCATAATAAAGTCAAGATGTAAACTAAATTCTGATTGGATAGTAACAGATTGACGGTGGATCAGTAGGTAGTCAGAAGATCCTGAATTCTTTCATTTATCTAGGAAAGGCTTTGCTAGATATTAAAGTGAAACTGAGTGGATAAGGATTCTGAGATTACAGGTCATCAGTAAAAAAAATCTGGAGGGTTTAACAGCAGAAAAACAGATATTCTAGTTACAAATTTAATATGTGAGGTGCAGCTGACGGTGGATGTTATATTCATAGCCACAACTCACTCTGCTCCAGCCAATAGGCTTCAGCTGCTGATGCGTCCCCATGTCCCTGCCCTGCCCAGGGACACCCTTGGGACCCATGTCCGTCGGCTGCCTGGCCGGAGACGCCCAGTCTTACATCCTCTTCTGCGACTTTTTCGACCGTGTCATCGAGGGTTACCATGGCTACAAAATCGCCAGCTCCTTGCAGGAGAGCGACTTCAACTACGACAATTTGAAGGTACACCTTATAATATGAAAACAAATAAACAATGTTCTTCAAGTGATATATTTACTGTATGTACTATGCTTAATATTGATTATTGGGAGCCCTTTAAGATCATTCAGTAACACTTTTACAAACATGTATATGAACACTTATTTTTTTCCTGATTTAACTTCATGAGCTGTAACTGGCAGAAGGAAAGCCTTACATATGGAGACCTGAGCATTTAAATTCAGTAGAATGTTCCTAAAACAGTTACGCATCATTATTTAAACATGTAAAAAGGCTCCTTTGGATAAACAAACAGCGGGGTGGATGGACACGTGACATGAGCACCGGAGCAGAAAGCGTGATCATACCACAGACGTTTTGGCAGCAGAGTGTGCTGCAGAATCTCATGTGTGGCGTTTGAATGGTCGACAGGGAGGCGATGACCTGGACAGCTCCTATGCGCTGGGCTGCAGTGTCAGCGTCCGCCGCAGTGTGGACGGATTCACCTTCCCTACCCACTGCAGCCGCGGTGAACGGAGGCGCCTTTACACACTGGCTAGCAAAGGTGAGGTCGCTCCTCGAGTCCTCCGCAGTTCCAGTTTAATCGTGTGTTCTCGGTCACGGTGGCCTAGAGCCCAATCCGGGCAGCACACAGGGACGTCCAAACAGGATGCCAGGCCATCTCAGGGCACATGTACACTCACACTCTGTAGCCAAATTAACGACAGCAGTTAGCTTAACCGCTTGTCTTTGGACCAGGAGAGGATACCAGTGTAGCCAAAGGGAATACTCATGACAGAAGGACAACACTGAAACTGCACATGCACAGATCAGAGACAGGGTTTGGACCCTCAGTCCTGGTTGTGTGGAACAACAGTGCTACCCATTGATGGACCATAATGCCATAATCACTCTGAACTAACCAGACATGGATAGTTCAGGTCCAGTAGTTAAAAATCCAGACCAAGATTTTGTTTCAACCAAGTAGTTGAGTATAAAGTGTTACAGTTACACTAGTACTGGTGGTTGGTTGAAACAGTATCTTGGTCTGAATTTTTACCTTCTGGATCTGAACTATCTAGCTCTCGAACTAATTGTTGGTAAAGCACTTTTCAGCCCTCAGCCATCTAGATGGCGAATTCCCCGGCCATCTGTATTCCCTGGAGGAACTGAAGGACGGGAAGTTGGCAGAAGGACCGGTGGTGCCATCATCCCTCCTGATGAGGGTTGGAGCTGCTAGGGATTGGCCTGATTCACGGGCGGTATGGTCAGTACCAGCCAAGCAGAGTCAAAACCCTTCAAAACATTGTGACTGTAGTTTTGTTGATGAGTCAAAGCCTCGTTTTCAGCTTTGGGAAGTTTAGGAGCTCCACTGAGGTCGTTACTGTGAGGAACGTGTCTCCCTCAGGGTTGCCAAAGATGACAGTTTGGTTGTGCGGATTAACTTTGAAGACCACCTTCGGCTTGTCTCCAAGCACAGTGACTCAAACATTAAAAAGGCGTTTGAAACTGTGTGCATCAACCTCCAAAGAGTGAGTTGATTATGGTTTTAATAATAATTCCAGTAAAATGGGTGCCGGTATTCCTCATGTTATTCAGTTATAGTTGCCGGTACTCCACTTGTTATTCAGTCCCAGGTGATGGTACTCACCTTGTTATTCAGTCCCAGGTGATGGTACTTTCCTTCTTATTCAGCGCCAGGAACCGGTATTCACCTTGTTATTCAGTACCAGGTGTCTGTACTCTCCATGTTATTCAGCGCCCGGCTCCAGTACTCACCTTGTTATTCATTCCCAGGTGAAGGCACTCACCTTGTGGGCAGTGGTGGCTTAATGGTCAGGGAAGTGCACTTGTAATTGAAAGATTGCAGGTTCAAATCCCCGACCAGCAAGGCACCACTGAGGTACCCTGAGCAAGGTACTGCTCCCTGTGTGCTGAATTAGCTGCCCCCTGCTATGTCACATATGGGTTAAATGCAGAGGACACATTTCGTTGTTGTGCTGTGGTATGTGAACAATGACCACTGATCATCAAATTAGTTAACCACTTGTTATTCAATACCAGGTGCCTGTGTTCCCTTTGTTATTCAGTGCCAAGTGCCATTACTCCCCTTGTTATTCAGTTCCAGGTGATGGTACTCACCTTGTTATTCAGTGCCAGTTGCCAGTACTCACCTTGTTATTCAGTGTCAGTTGCCAGTACTCACCATGTTATTCAGTGCCAGTTGCCAGTACTCACCTTGTTATTCAGCTCCAGGTGATGGTAGTCACCTTGTTATTCAGTGCCAGTTGCCAGTACTCACCTTGTTATTCAGTGCCAGTTGCCAGTACTCACCTTGTTATTTAGTACCATTTGCCAATGTTCACCTTGTTATTTAGTATCAGGTGCCGGTACTCCCCTTGTTATTCAGCACCAACAGATATTGAGAGGTGCCAGTAAGGAGAAAACCAAAAAGGTGCTTGTACTGTGACCAGTGAGTACTTGCCCACTTCAAGTACTGGGTAAAATTAATATTAGTAGCAACTTTTCAAACTTACTGATAAATGCTTATTATTTGAAAGTGGGAATAGACATAGTTTTCATTACGCAAGTGCAGGAGTTTGGAAAAACAAGGATTAAAAAACAAATCTGAAAAGAATAGTAACATAAGAACAAGAAAACATAATCTGAAAGAATTTTTGCAGCATCAGCTGAAGGTACTTCTTTTGAAACAAAGCAGTAATCTAACTTCTGTCTTTTTGCCCCATAGTAATTAAAATAAAACATACTGCAGACAGTGTATTGCTTTCTTCACTTGAAATGCAGCTGGGGGTGATTTACAAGCAGATGAGACATGAATTCATATGGAAGGAGCACTTGGGATGGGTGGTGAGCTCTCCAGCAGAAGTGGGAACAGGACTGAGGGCCAGTGTCCAGGTGAAGCTGCAGCGTATGGCCCGACACAAGCGCCTGGAGGACATATTGGAAAGACTGCGCCTCCGCATGGACGCCACTGGTATTGCAATTCATTTTATAATAGTCTTCTAAAGGTGGCTGCATACTTCAAACCATGTCCGGACAAAACAATGTTGAACATCTGTTGGATACTTATATGATGCCAGCTGGTTCTCTCTGTGTCATGCCACAACAGTAGAAGGCACAAAATGTTTTTAATGCAGCAGACCCACATACAAAGCAAATAAAGATTTGCTTTTTTGCTATTTCTATCCATGAATTGACCTGACCTGTCATATGAATGTCAATAACACCAAGTTCACCAAGTTCATTGAATCTTCTTTCAAATGCATTCATGACTGCAATGCCTTTTGCCTTTTGATTTTCCTTCCAGAACATTGCAGAACAGTAGTTTTATATAGCTAATCGTAGACAACAGGTAGGATCGCAACAGATCAGATCAAAGTTTGCTTCAGGGACCCTACACAGTCACCAAGGAAACGGTGATCACCCCTTATATGACATTGTATTGCCAAAATGATATTGATTCCAGCGATTTTGTGTGAAGCACGCAGCCACCATAACACTGCAGTAGCCCTAAAAAATTATTACATTCCCATTTGATGGGAGGATGATTTTACCATAGTCCCCGTAGTTTCATTATCAGTGGTTTACTGCAGTCTGAAAAAAAGTGTAAAATGTATAACTGTTTTTTCATAGTTCCTTCATCCTTTGAGGGTTATAACAGCATGATGATTGCTCCTTCATCCCTTGAAACGTGATATTTTTACGTTGTTCTACCGTCTCTTGAGAATTAGGCTAAAACGTCAGTCCCTTTTCATTTGAGAGAGTACAATACTGCACAGTGATATACAGTACATTTTATTACTGTATTTAATATTAATAATGTCTTACCGTGCATAATTTATCAATTACCATATGTAAGTACATGAAAATCACATTATATATGGGATCCGTGGATGGTTCGCAATTATCCGCAGTAGGTTGTGGACGGTATCACCTTAATTCAAACAAGCTTTTTCATGTAAAATGTTATAATTTTCTATTACAGATTCAGAGTTCATGGCATATTAACATGGAAACATTATGAATACCAGAGTCCTGTTTGTAAACCCCCCTCTCCATGCAGAGTCCAGTGGGGTGTACAGGGTCATGAATGCCCACACCATCGGCCTGACAGAGGTGCAGATCATGCAGCTGCTGGTGGATGGAGTCAAGCTACTTATTGAGATGGAAAAGGCACTAAAGGATCCGGAGGGGGGCATTGAGCACTTAGTCCCAACTCACAAGTAGAGAAGACGTTGTTCTCAGAAAGTGTGATCGATGCCAAGGATCAATAAAGTGTCTGAAATAGAAACTATATTCCATTTCCACATTTAATTTTAAACGTGAACCACTGGACTTGTGGGTTCTGCCCCATGTGGTTAGATGTGTGAACTGCATGTTGAGTAAATGGTCCCAAACCTTTTTGTCACCTGTTGAAATGACGCAATATGTAGTGTTAGCTATAGGTGGCTTTTCATACAGCTAAATACTGACATAAATCATGTAACTGTGACAGACGGGAGAGTGACGTGTCCTGTGATAATGTCGACTCCATCGATTTTGTGTGAAGCATGCAGCCACCTTCATACTGCAGCTCCCTACAGAATAATTTCACTCATGCACATAAATTACGTGGGGGAGGAGAGGTTGTAACCCCCCCCAAATAATCAAAACCATCCAATACAGCCCCCTGGTCCCCTTTAAATGGGTGGAGACCTCAACCCCCCAACCATGCTCTACTCAAAGTTATGCCCTTGATTACATCACAATCTTCTGTGACCTTGTAGGTCTATACTACAGGCATATGCTTAAGGTATATCAGTAAACGCATCCCTTTTATTTTATTTCCAATAACCGCTAATGCAGTGCAGGGTTACAGTGAGCCTGGGCCTATTGCAGGGCGCACAGCGCAGGGGATACAATGGAGGTCTTGCCTGCCAATTTCAAGGAACACACACTCACACACTGTGGCATATTTACCCACAGCAGCTCACCAAACTGTGTTTCTTCGGAAATCGAGAGGAAGTAACAGACAAGAGGGTATGGAAACTGTTCATGAATGCTGTGGAATGTAAAAGGGATTCGTTGCAAGCTTAAAATGATGCTGCCTTGTTTGCGCTATGTCACTCCACAATGGTAGAAGATGTAAAATGATTTTGATGCAGCAGACCCACATACAGTGCAAATAAACATATGCTTATTTGCAATTTTTACCCAAGAATTGCAGGTTTTGAGTGACCATAACCAGTACAGTATGTAACTATGCTTACATTGGTATACATATTTGCTACTGTTTTGCTATGTCATCTTCATGATGCCTTTGCTCCTGGGAAGATCTGTCAGCTCTGGGGTCATATGATCTCTGGTTTGTTTGATTATACTGGTCTACAACGATTTTGTTTCCTTCATAATTTTTTGCGTGCCAGATAGATTTTGTGATGCTGATCACAGAAATAACTTTAAAATTTTCACATCACACAAGGTTTTGAAAAATTTTGTTATAATTGTAAAATGTTTAAAACACAGGTATTTCATATAACAAAAATCTAAGAATAAAACACGTATGGGCTGTTTTTCATGAACTTTTTAATGCTGATTTAAGAAACGCACTCAGAATTTTGCTCTCACCCACATTGATGTCATTTTTGATAGTATATCATTCCTTATGAAGAATGTATGGGCATATTTCAGAGTATTTTAATTTTATTTCTGAACTTTTTAGGACTTTAAAGAAGGGCACAAAGTACTATAAGTGTGTTTTGTCAGAGTTTATAGGCTGTACCATGTTTGAACATGTAGAGACTCTATGATATGGAAAAATGATATCAAGGCCAGTGGAGTCCCAGTGTGCTGGCTGATTCTGCTTGACCCTTAGGAGGGATGTTTCTGAGGCCAAGTACAGCAGAAAATCATACACTTCTACCTTTAAGATGAGTCACTTCCACCATGCACATATACTGTCAATATGCGTTTAGCGTAAGGTTTAATTGTGTGTCCCTCAAAATCCTTCATGATGGGTAAAATCTGATTTGAATTCAGGACAAACAATACTGTAAGATTCACTTAATTTGAATTGTGTAACAAAAAGAAAGTTAATATTTGTTGACCAGTTTTACTGATAAAATGTGGTGACATCACAGCTGTGTTACTGATGCAAGGAGAACAAACAAAAAAAAGGTTAAAATAAAAGCAACGGCACAGAGTCTCCAGAAGATGTTTTCAGTTTTTATTGGTGACCCCTTCTTAAAACATTTAAATATTTCCTTTTTCTGTGTATTATCTGTTTTCAAAAAAAAAAAAACCCAAAATGACAGTATTATTGTGTCTTAAAAATGTGCCCTACGCTGGTGCAGCTGGTGAGTCTGGATGTTTCTGTTTTTAAGAACTATTTTTGATTCTTCCTATTGCAAATGTTATCATCTTGAGAACTGACTGGACTGCTGTAGTCGGTCTTCAAACCGCCATTTTGATGTTACTTGCATGCATTAAAATAATTTTTCTCTTGAGAAATTTTGTTTTTGTCTTTGAATCTATTAATTTTGCACCCCTCCAGGTGTGCACCCCTCTTCTCTCCATATTTGTGCATTTCTTAGGTCCTCTGCTTTTCCTGCTCAGCCCACGGCTGTTTAGGTGAATTTTGCTATAATTCGTTTGTCCTTCATACCCTGGCCCGCATGGGATGACTGTGATCTAGATCATTCTCATGAGAAGGGTCAGGACTCCGCGCCCATGATCGGAAGGTCAGCAGTTCATATCCCGCAGTGGGCACAAGCTCCTCAGCCAGGCCCCTAACCCTATAAACTTCAGGAATACTGCCCGAACCTGCTTTCTGATCCTCACTAATAAATTTACTGGCTAGATAAATTAATGTAAATATACTGTTTCAGTCAGTGTTCAGCAATACGCTGAATATTAGTGGGCAATAGTGGCCATTACAACGCCTGTTTGGTGCTACACTGATCGCAATTATATGAGCTAAGCATTTAATTCATGAATTCTCTCTCTTTATGGTTGATTTAGTGCCATACTAGTAACAGACCAAACAGTACTACAGTGAGTATGAGACATCCATCACAAGGCAGGGCACACAGGATGGGGTGCTAACCTATCGCAGGGCACATACACATATATGCAGTGTGGTAAGTCCAAGTCACCTCAGCATGTTTTTGGACTGTGGGGAGAAACCAGTTGATATCCAACACCAATGTAGGGGGAGAACATGCAAACTCCACACACATGGAGCCATGGAGGACAATCAAACCCAGGTCCCAGAGATGAGTGGCAACAGCACTAACCACTGCACCACTGTGCCACCACACTGCCCATCTAAAACACACAATATTAATTTAATAAATTAATTCTAAATGATTTATTTCAGGTAATCTGTATAGATTACACAGAATCTGAAATACCCTCTGGAAGTTGAAACCCAAGGCCTTGACACAGCAGTTTCTCAGTTTAAACATGGAAAATGACACTGCGGCAGTGTGATTCTCCATTCTTAAGTAAATAAGAAAAGGGACAATCGAAGGGGGTTCCTTTCAAGTAAGTTTTAATATTGTGCACTGGAGAGAGCCCAGATGACTCGCATCAACGTTTGCTTCAGAGAACAATGTGGGGAGTGGGGGTCACATTTTCTGAAACCTTCTCCCTTTCATTCTGAGCCTCAAAATCCTGCTAAGGCAACGAAATGAGCATCCAATCAGCTGCCATCAGAAGAAGGGACTACACACCATGACACCGCACACACAGTCCTCTGTGGTATCCCATAATGCCACTGGGGGAAGGCAGCACAGGCAAAAGCTTCCCGATAAAATGCTTCCAGAGATGATCACGGTGTCAAAAAAATGTCCTTTAAAACTGTTATGCATATGAAAATGAAAAGAACAAAGGACAAGTCAATGTTTTCCTCAGTATTACAAGAATCTACAAGTAGGGTCTGTATGGCATCCTCACAGCAGTACAACATAGAATAATCATTGCACAATTAACCTACTGGTTAATGTAGTACAAAATAATAAGTACAAATGTACCAGCACTAGTGGTTCAGCTGTAATTTTCACAATTGGGAAAACAGAATTATAAAGGCAATCTCAAAAGGCAATTGCCTCCAGGTTACAAAGCAGCACATCGCCGGCATGATCTGGTGGAATAAATACAATCAATCTCCTAAATATTTCGACGCGAAAGATGGAAAAATAATTCAGGTGAACCTTGCAAAACAGCCAGCAGAGCAAGCCTATGAGGGCAGTATTTCAGGGAAAGCCAGACACAATCAGGGCTCCACAGTAATAGCTGTAGCATTATCCCATATTCCTCAGCGGCCAAGTCATTATAATGCCCCTTCCACTAATTCTCAGAATGAATAAATTAATGCATTTGTGTTTTTTAAACCTATACAGCCGTTGCAGTAAATTCTGAGAAGCTATATTTCTTTCTTTAGGCAACACACACACAACGGAAAAATATAAAATAAGAGAAAGTTAAGCGCTCAGGGCTTTGTGAAGCATTCTGCCTGGTTTTCAATATATTTGGATACTGCATTTGTCTTTTTCTCTAACATTAAGACCACGCTCTGGTTTCATACAAAATAGAAAGCAAATGTGAACATGTCCATATTCTTGAGAGCAAAAATAACTTTAAAACATTTATTCTTAAAAAATGAAAATTAAAAACAACTTCACAGAGTGCAGATAAACAATCAGACATCGATAATGAAAAAAAGGGTCGAACTCAAATACAATATACAACATTAGACTACTTTTCTGTACAGAAATTAAGACACCTATACAACACTGGTAGATGTTAGAGGATTCTCGTAATATACAACTATATCAACAGAAGTCTTAAGAGAACATTCTAAATATTTACCTGTACATGTGGAAAAAACATTTCTCACCCTTCTCTCCTTTTTTCAGCATAAATAACAGAGTTTTGCAAGTCATTAATAAGAAAATTTTAGGCTTATTGCAGATTGGAAGGTTGGTTATAACCAGATAAGTTGCATTATTGACAGGGGGAAGGGGATATGGGAGCGGGGTTGAAAGACAGGCGCCATTCCTCTGTTTTTTCCTGCCACTGGCCAGCCACTCACGGCACACAAAATATCCATACATTCTCCATGTTAAACACTGCGCAGAAAAATCGAGACTCTACCCTGATCCCATTGGTAAAAGAATCTCCATTTTCTCAATAATGTCATTATCACAGCTTCAGCTCGTTGGCGATTTTGGACGCTATGTTCTTGAAGGCGATGGAGGTCCCCGATATCCGCTTGAAGCGCACGCCGTTGAGCGAGAGGCGGGGCAGCTTGCACACCTCCATCTCCCATTGGACCAGGCTGTCCTGGCGCGCGTCGCCGTGCACGCAGAAGAGGAGGAAGCGCTCGCGCTGCTCGAAGTCGCAGTTGTTGGCGTCCAGCACCTTGCGGATCTCGCGCATCATGTCGTTGGGGTCCATGGAGCTGGTGGTCTTCATGCTCCAGGTGAAGCGTAGTGAGCGAGGCTTCGACTCCCGGCTCTCCTCCCTGAACTCCCTCGTTTCTCCAGAGGTGCTCCTGGAAATAGATGGCATCACGATCACATCGTTCCTCACTTGGAGACGACGCCCTCTAAGTGAGCAGTACGCTATCTGTACTTCTCGAACCCAAAAGTCGTCCTCAACTGTCTTCCCATAAATCTAATGAACCATTTAAAGTCATGCACCACTTTTATACGTTCCACTTTAGACTGGTCGGCGATGTTTTGTTCCTAAACCATTGTGTGCTGCGGTGGGCGCCATCTTGTGGAGAAACAGCAATATTCTGAAAATGCAGGAAATGATCGATGAAGGGCGTTTAGATAATGCCGCGATGGACAGGATAACGTTACACACACACAGCAGGCTTGTTCAAATCCCTCTCTGTAGCTATAGCCTTTAGATATTTGATTCTAGAATATATCTCTGCCAAGCAAACGACAGAATCCAAAGGTCAAAGTTCAAGTCCTGGATGCAGTTTACTGTCTGGTTCGATAAAGAGCAAGGTTTCGGCAACAAATGCAAAAGGAAAACAAAGAAAAAAACGGCATCATTGCATATTTTCCAGTATTTCTTTACCTTACATAAGCATGTGTGAGTGTTGCTGTCTGTTTATAGTATATAAGTGAACATCTGTTGCGTCAAATTCAGTGTGGGCAAATGAATTGGCCCAATAAAGTATTGTCCAGTCTGTTTTATTCAAAAACATGAAATAGTAGTGCCAGAAATATGTCTCTGAGATCTAACTAGCACCATTTATAAACACCACACAGCTAACTGAAGAATGTCTTATTTTTTTATTTAGGAAGTCAGCAGCACAGAATTACACAGAATTAACCTGGGAAACATTTTTTTTTTTAATAAAAAGTTGGTGATTAACACTGAGTGCTGAGAAGCTGAAGAAGACCTCGTCACGTTTCCTCTGAATGAACACACTCGCCCTGAAATACTTTTGACGTCCCACACCCACACTAATTAAACAGACGCTGCAGATGTTCCTGTAGTGGCCTGGACGGCACACATGGAGCACAAATCTTACGTTTCCATGGTGACATTCTGGATGCCCCCGTGTCCACCCTGCTCGTTTACGGCATGTCCCATAATGCAACAGCCAGGGCTGCCCACGAAATATTAGGTCCGTGCTCTAGCCTCTCTTCCTCTTTCAGGGTGTGATCCACATCAAGTGAAGCGAACAACATTGGCTGAGACATGGAGACAGCAAGGGCAGGAGGGCCGATGCTATGGATAAAAGCAGCGCGTGAAACATGCAAATGAGATGAAAACATGAGGAAACACATGATCGCGCGAAGCAGGACACGGCTGCAGCAACACGCAGCTGGTCGCTCACAAACATGACGATGACTGTGCACCTGTGACATTATGTGATGTTTCTGTACTGACTTTAGCTAACCCACTGGAGTCTTTTCACCCTAGAATTCAAACCCAGCTTCAAGGCTGCAAACCTGAGACCCCTCTTTCTTTCTATGATATGATATTTCAGGATATATTCTTGAGTCCAGATCAACCAGCAGGTAGGTCCTCGAATGATCTCAAAGTATCTCGAGTGGCGTCTCACCTTGTGGCGTCTGTCTTAGCACTGGCCTCTCCTTCACTGGGAACCCTCGGAGACAATCGAGAGGGTAAAGTTCATTATCAGAGAAGGGCATGGGACACACACTGGGAGGAGGGGGCCACAGCGACCCCGCCTCTCCACAGTGCAACCCAGGGGAGGAACCCAGGAGAGAAAGCGTTAGCACACCAAGCCCAGGCAGAACTGAAGAAGACGACACATACAGCAGAGGAGCAGAGCTGGCCCAACCCTTTCTGGGGCCCTAAGCAAAATCTGATTACCCTATTTGTCATTTGTCATCTTCCTTCTCACTGACAGGCTGATTAGAAGGGGAGACCCCTAGTGGCAGCTAGGCTCTAAGCAGCCGCTTAGGTCGCTCATGCCTTGGGCCGGCCCTGCAGAAAGGGAAACCTTATCCCAGGCTACAGTTTGCACCACACTGACAGTGAAGGTTACATCAGAGATTTATTAAAGGGGATAATGCAGACAGACCATGCGGAAACGACACTGCACACGCGCTGCAGACTAAAGCTGCTCAAAACACCCTTACTTCTCTCTTAATAATCTGCGATTCATGCCGCACCGATAAGCAGAAGCTTTTCAAAATGAATACTTATAAGAAAATGTAAGTGTTTTAACGTTGCATGGAATGTATACAATTATAAAAATAGGTATAACAACTAAACTTGCCTAGTGTAAAATTACCAAACAACTTAGATTAGGTCCCATTTTAATTAGAGTCCAAACATGAACATGCACTGGGCATGAAGATGTACTGAGCAGTAGCATGCCCAGAAAAGCATAATCCTCCTGTCATTACAAATAAATCCTAAGTGTTCAATTCATTTCTATAAAAAACAATTATACTAGTTAACAATATGCTATTACGTGTTCAGACTGGATTACTGAGTTGCAGTTTAATTAATTGATCAATAAACATTTTTATCTGTTGTGATTTAAGGCATAATTGAATTTATATTTGTAAAAAAAGATGCATAACAAAGGAGCTCTCTTTTTACATAAAACCCCGACAAACCACAGCCTTCATTATTATCCATCCATTTTCTGTAACTGCTTGTCCTATCTGGGGTTCTGGGGGCAGAGCCTGTAGATGTAAAGCCGGAAACAACCTAGGATGGGGCAGCAACCCAACACAGGACACACATCAGTCACTCACTCATGCATTTGGGACGGAGGGGAAACCGGAGCACCCAGAGGAAACCCAACGATGACACGGGCAGAACATACAAACTCCACACACAGACCAATAGCAGGGACTCGAACCCTGGTCCCAGAGGCATGAGTGTTAACCACTGCACCACCATGCCACCTTCCTCTTCTTCTTCTTTATTATTATTATTATTACTACAATTATTATTATTTATTATTATGAATATTAGCTTATTTTAGATAGCTGGTGCAGAGCTTGGATAAAAATGATTTAGCCCAACAGGACAAACACAGTGATGAGCTAGATCCAGAGATGCTGCAGGGGCATGGATACCTTGGCAGATTCATGGGGCCTGGCTCTCTATAGGGGCCCCAAAATGTACTGCTAGGGACCCCTGCTCAGCAAAATCTACCAGGGGACCCGTATGTCTTCAGAAATGGAAGGGCCTACCCAAGAGGGGAGCCCAAGGAGAGATTTTATCAGGGGGGCCTAGAATTTCTAGCTCCGCCCCCAGCGAGGCGAAACAGGACAGCTTGGAGTGGAGCTGAAACTAGCTCAGTCATTTTTCTTGACATCGATGTTAATTGGCTTTTGAGCTAAATTAGCCATCATTGCTAATTGGCCAGTGATATGAGGTGACACCTGCAGGGTCACATAAACACGTGTTACTTGCATTGTTTATGTTTTAATTATGAGCACAAGGCAGTATTTCTTCCATAAAGTATTTTTACTATTACGTATAAATACTACTGACATGTTGAACTGAGCAACCAGAAAGCCTGAACTATAAATATCAATAGTCCCAGGATGCTTGAGACTTTGTATCCATTGTAATTTCCTGTCCCTTGTGAACCAGTCTCTGTTTGCATAGAATTATGGTCATCTGATAACCTCCAGCCATTTACAGAAAAAGGTGCATATTAATGGTAATATGGTTATTCTACACAGTCATAGACTGGCTATAATACAAATTAAAAATAAAATTCCTAATTATGTAACATAAATAAGACCACACTCGCTTTACAGTATGAGAATATATTACATGAAATACATGCAATATGTAATATAGCGCCAAAAACCCAGAAGACAAAAATGCTGCCTGAATATTGATGCTGGCGACCAGAGTCATCAGGGGGGTGACTCATCGGTGTGTTCTGGTCTGCTGGTCCCATGCATTTCACATTGGGGGGTTCGATCGGGAGAGGGCAGAATGATGACTGAGACCTAGTCATGTCACATGATAGGTAGAGGACACCAATGGAGCCTTTGAGTGGGAGGTGCTTGCGTCTCATTGGCTGGCTGGGGGGCACCTACCTCCTGCCTGCTCTATAAATCACAGTGATGTTTCTGTGGGTAAGGCTCTTCTCAAAAAGCTGGCGATACTCTTATGACCGGAATATCCTATATTAGCAATGAAAAATTGATTCAGCAAGACCTGAAGTCTAGTTATAAGCTTTCAAAATCAATAATCTGGCTTGAAATCAATGTATATTTGCTTAATTGAACAACAAAAAAATCACAAATAACTGGAGTCTGGGTTTTTAATTCCACGCCAGTGTATAATACTCAGGCTAATGCTAAATAATAATACAGACATATCGTTTTTTCTTTCCCATCAGAACTCAGGCGATGAGCTTGAACTGGAAGTCAGCCGGCCTCGTAATAAAGGTGACACAGCCGCTTGTGTCCCACGTGCTGAGTTCTACACCTGATAGCAACAGCATTGTTTTACTGTCTGCCCTTGGCTCACCATGGCCGGTCAGAACCTCCGAACACTCAACAGCACATCTCAAGTTTTCCAGCCGAGTCGAGGGGTCACATGACTGCCCAGTTAACATATGTGCAAGGCTCCAGACTGGCTCTACATCAGGGCTGGCCCAACTGTTTTTGGTGCCCTATGCAAAATTTGATGAACCTAGTTGTCATTTGTCAACTTCCTTCCCATTCTGAGAAGCTGATCAGTTGGAAGGTCCCCTGGTGGCCACTGGGCCCTAAGCAGGCACTTAGTTTGCTTATCATCGGTCAGTGCTGGTCTACATACGGCTTCAAAACAAACATGCAGCCCCACGTGAGTAACGCGGATGATGATGGCTGGCTAAATGTTATAGTGATGATGCCCTGTACTCTTGGCACACAGGCATATAGGCATCTAGGAATTTAAAATTTAAAAAGTTTAAAATAAATCCTCCTGATCATGTCCCCCTTCATGCCACCATCCATCTTTGACCAAGAGGATTGTTGAATGAGGGAAAGAATGACTGGCCACTTGGGTAATAATTAGTAATCGTGAACAGGAAGAGAGCTTCCGGGGGTGTGGTATGACAGAGCCTGTGTTGGTCAGGAGCAGGAATGCACCTGAGCCCCTGACTTTGTATGAAAACTTCGGTATAACAGCACGGTCTATCAGATGCCCCAGGAACTGACCAGGACGCAAATGAACGTACTGATCTGATTGGCCGGTGGCACTGATTGACAGGAGGATTTAACCAACAGGCTGGAGATGCAGATGGAAGGTTCCCACCCCCGCGAATCCTAGGGTTGCCATGGTGATGGGACTGACCTGCGGACGAAGCGGGCGGTGATCTTGCCGATGATGCCGCTGGAGGTGCCACGGCGGGCCTGCGCCAGGGCAGCGGCATCGTGTGACAGTGTGGGCGAGGCAGGGGGGCCGTTGTAGGCAGCGCCGTGCCGGTCCCGAAGCTGTCCCCCGTGGAAGGTGCTGCGACTGGATGTGCCGCGCGGGAAGCGGCTCTGCTCGGGCGTGCTGCTGCTGCTGATGCTGTGGGCTGAGGGGGAGGCGGCCGGGGCGCGGGGGGCAGAGCTACAGGCCGACAGACAGAAGCAGCCGATTCAGGAGGCACCGATGGGACTTTGACCCAGTGTTGTTTGGGGCAGGTGGAAACAGCCACAAACATGCAACAACCTCCCAGATCTCTGTAATAACTTATCAAAGGCAGTTTGAACGCAAATTATGTTTCTTGGATGCACTGTTAGACAAAGCAGCACTGACACTTCAATTACTGTAACCGTGGACGGTCTGGCCAAAACTCGACAAGCTGAGCGGCTGCCAAGCCGAGCTCCAGCAAACAAACATCACTCATGATCAGTCATCAGTCAGACTCCACACTCAGACATTTTAACGGTTCGATGGGGCAAGATGTTGCAGCCGCTTTCACTGGCTGGCAGTTTGTCGATTAATCACACTAAAAGCATGTGGCTTTGGGAAAGAGGCAACTGAAGTCAGGAGGAGTCTTCAAAAGACTATAGTAATCCTAAAAGAGGAAATACTCAACCTGTGGAAATGCTGTTACTCTCTTACGACACATTTATTTATCGAGTAGTAACTTCTGTCCAAAGCAACACACAGCTTGGGCTCAGAGAGCAGGGTCAGCCTGCACCCGAAAATGACCTGGGTTAAGGGCCTTGCTCAAGGGACAGACAACCACATGACCACTGTGCCAGCTACGAGATTCAAACCCATGACATTGCGGATGCCTAACCCACTGAGCCACAGAACACTCTGCAGTTCTTTCATTTATCTGGTGTTTCAAAAATTCATTCATAGGATGTCCTAATAGTACATACATAAAGGAATCACGATGACGACAGCCAATCAGCAACCTGCTTTGATCACCGCACCCTGTGTGCTCACCATAACTTGGCATCATGGTGAATTTATGCATCATTGTATCATTACATCCATTACGTCTCCTACAACCCCAGAATTAGTATATCCTGCATCAACATCAATAGCGATTAAAGGATGGTCTGATATGCCCTCGGGCACTTACCTTGGCTTGTACTCACTGTTGTCCTCGATGGGAGGAAGTGCACCTCTGCCTGGGTGTCCCGGAGTGGACACTGACTTGGAGTGCCGAGGTCGGGTCGAGGTCACGCTAGAGGAGGCTCCAGAGAAGGGCGGGGAGGTGCTGACAGGCATCTCCGTCAGGCTGTGAAGGGGAAAGGTGCACCAAAACCGTCTCGGGCCCTCAGACAGAGGCTAATCAGTCATTAGCGTGCCGGCTAACAACGCCCTCTTGAACGATAAAGGAGCAGGCAGCAGATGTGTTACCTGACAGAGGACTCATTACCTGCTGTCTTTGCCGTTGTGGATGCCGGAGTGCCGTTCCGTGCTGGAACGCTCGCACACGTACGTGTTCCTGCGGGTCATCGCCCCGCCCAGGGCCGCGCTGCTCTGTGGGAACGTGTGATAGTGCACCAGTCGTTGGGGAGTGTGTGAAGAGACTTTCAGGCCAGATATTCTCCATTCACAGGATGTGAGAGGGAAACCCAGTGGGGGATTTTACAAGATTCATTGTGAAATGATGGCCTTCCGTGCCACCTAATGGCAAACGGCACTTTAAATCACTTTAATCAAAAGCATTTGCAGAACAAATGACTATAAATCAAATCTGCTACCAGTAAATGCTATAAAGATGTATAAGATATATATTTTTTTACTTTTAAAAATGAATCATAAAATATTTATAGCAATTATTTGGTAACACTTTACTTGATGGGGCACAAATGCTTAGTAATAACTTAGTAATAACAGTTACTACTGAAGTACAAATCATGAACAAATATAGTCACTACTTCAGATAAAAGATGCATCATGATTCATTAATGATAAACAAACATGACATCAGCATTTAACTTATGCTATTCATGACTTGTTCCTTCAGTAGATTACGAAGATTTCCTGAATTGACAGATACAGTAACAAATACAGTAACTGCTTGAGATGAAACGTGCATCTCGATTCATAAAATGATGAATTAACATGAGATCAGTATGTAACTAAGACATAGTTTGTGGTTAATTAATACATAAGTGTATAATACTATACTATCCGTGCCCGTCAAGTAGTGTTACCAATTATTTTAATGAACTAAAAAATGTTTCAGATGTTATCCTTATGTAATGGATAGATCAAGTATCTAGAATTTTATCAGTAGAAGTCAACAGATTTATGCAAATTGCTGTACAAAATATTCAATTAACAGCTAAATAAAGGCTCTTTAAGAGCTGATCTTACACTTGATATGTAAACCAGCCAACCTGAGAGAAACGCCCTGTCCATTACTGATTCACACCAATCTGCATGCAACACACTCCTACAGTCTGTAAAACTCCTTTTGCTCCATCTCAGCCTCTCACTATGTCCATATAAATAGGTTCAGCTGCAGCTTTGACATACTGCGTGGCCATGAAATTATTTACAGTGCATGTAGAGAATAGCCTACAGTAGTTGTAGAAATAAGGGGGAAATAGCTTGCTCTTAACCACATATATGCTAAGGAATCATTTCAAGTGTAGAATAGTCGCCAAAAGGGTATGAAAACTAGTCCGAGATGTCTCTCTCCTGCTGGCTGCTAGATAAATGCCCTCCCCTCCCCACCCCACACTCCAACACACTGGTTCAGTGCTGAGAAGCACTTCAGACAGACACTCTAATGTGACAATTCAGGAGTCACTCCCTCCTGAGAAACAGCCCCCACCCCCTAGCCTCCCAACGGCCTCCCATCTGTCGCTCACCCCTTGCCCCGTCGCCGACTTCTTCCTCTCCTGCACTACCAGGGGGGACGTTGGCACGTCGCCCTTGGAGCTGGAGGCGCCCAACTTGTGGCTGGCATCCCAGCCCTCCTTTTTCTCACTCTCCACGCTGTTGGCCTGGGCTCGCTTGGTGTAGGAGACCGTCGGGGGGATGCTGGGGGCCACTGGCAAGGCAGCGTAACCGCCACACAGTCACAAAGAGGAGGCAGGCACCGCCCCTTTAACAGAGCTAACTGATTTCCCACATCATTAAGGGATTACCGTATTGCTTCTTATAAATAACCCCTTGACATTTCCATATATTTAACTGTAAAAAACAGCACTAAGTAATAAATGAAGATGGATTGCCGAGCTGTACTAGGGAATTTATAATACCCTCCACAGAACCAATGTGTTATTGGGATCTGCAGAACAGCAAGTCATCCATTTTATCTAATACACACAGCAGCAAAGGAGCACACGTCCAAAAGCCAAACCAAGAGGGTGGGATGGCACCATTGTGCTCTGATTCAGTGTGTCAGCATAAACAAAGAAGTGTGGCACACCTATGTGTCGAGCCTGAATGATGACCAGTGAAGTGCTTCTGCAAATGCTTAATCATCAGAGTAAAATCTCTTAAGCATACTAGCAGAATATTATGGGTAACTCGGTGAGCTCTAGCCACGTGCACTAAGATGTGAAGGAAAATGTGATAAGTAACATGCCATCAGGGGGCACCAGAGAGCCAGGACCACAGCATCCATAAAAGGGGAATCATGCGGACTACTTTACTTGATTGAATATGAATCCCCACCGTGATCACTGAAGCGCCGCTGCTTCTGATTGGCCGATATGCTGCGCTGTACTTTGGAGTGAGCCGGGGAATGCGTGGAGCTGTTGTTCAGGTCACTGTTGGGTCGCGACCTTTGACACAGGTTGCTGCTGGAGAGGGAGTCACTCCCCTCTAACTGGGGACGTAAATAACAGGAAGAAAGAAAAGGATCACTCTTCCTTTCAAGGCTCTTTTCAATACCAGACAGGTCAGGAAACATTGACTCTAACGCAACTCATGTTACCTGTGTGTTCAGTTAGTGTGTTGAGTCTTTTACAATTTCCACATCACACACACTGCTGCTTGTCCATATTGTACCTCTATCTTTTACTGGTCCCTTTCATTTAATTTAATCAGTTCTCCAAAATTTTACATTTAACTGATCAATATTTGTACCATGTGAGTTAGTACAGTCGTACCTCAGCTCACGAACTTAATTCGTTGGAGGACTCAGTTCGCAACCCGAAAAGTTCGCGACCTGAATCAATTTTTCCCATTTAAAATAATGTAAATGCAAATAATTTGTTCAAATAATACGTTTACGGAAGGCGGACCAATACGCACACAGCTGAGCATACGCCTGTTGGCGGGCTGGTCGCTCGAAAGTCGCCAAAACACGTAAAAGAACCACAAAACATCCCCCCCAAAAACTAAACAATTAACATTAAAAGACTGAGTAACAGTCAAAAACTATACAGTATTTTCGAAAATGTGATTTTTTTGTTATACTGTACATTATTTCCATATGCCTAAAATTTTTATGTACATTTCGTGACGTCACGCGCTGTGTGGCGATGAACTTCTTTGTTTGTACTGTAGACAAACAATCTGCAGTTGCCACTATGTGTGAATGGAGAATATAACACTTAAATAGGAGTTACTTAATAATTTATGTTATTAATGAAGTACTGTAATTTTATGTATAGATATGTGACTGAAACCATCCCAAACGTTTATCAATCACTGAAAGGTACCGCTATAACAGCACGTTCTGTCTCTCTCGATTTTTTTCTTTTTCAGATATCGGACCTCTGAAGAGATATAGTAAAGACATACATCTACAAGTTTTTTATACATTCCACAACTGTTCTTGGGCATAATGTACACTTCTTCGTGTTTCGGGTGGTTCTTTGGGGTGCTTTCAATGGACCTTTTTGGGGGATGTTTGTGTGTTCGCAACCGGAAACACGGTTCGCGAACCGGTACATAAAATTTTTGAACATCTGGTTTGTAACCCGATTTGTTCGTGAACAGGACTGTTCGTGGGTTGAGGTTGAAGTACCAGTGTATTTTCATTATCATGTATTTTAAATTGATCCTAATTCTTACTGGTTAAAAGACAGAATACAGTCTCATATACAATGTTTAATTCAACAACATCGCCAGGCAACATTCGTAGGCCATTAATGGGCTGGCTTCTTATTAATCGTTATTCATTCCTTATTTTCATTACTATCCTATAATTATAACTTCTGGTAAGACTGAACCTTGCCAAGTTTCATAACCAAAAAGAGAAATCCAGAAAGATACCGCTGGACCTCAACCAGAAGGTGCTACGCTGTTGTACTGTGGCAGCATTTCAATGACACGGTAATGTCCTCTGAGGCAGAGCCAGGGCGATTCCCACACGTATCTACCGAGCCGCCGCCCGGCCTCCGCATCCGAGCTCCTGTAACCTTACCTCTCTCCCAGCACATTAAACTGCAGCGTCATGCGGCTGGCAGCGAGATATGCCTGCAAATGACAACCCGCCGCCCTTCACAGATTTAACAATCCAGAGAGTTCTGATGGTCCTCCTGCATTGTCAGTGCTGAGCTCAGGACCCGTACTGCACGCTTTGACAGGACCCAGGTATGTTTCACTGTGTGTGTAACTGAGTGTAAATTGACTTAGCTGATCCACCCAACTTGCCTCTGGTTGTTTCCTACCCAGTAAAAGGTAGGTGGCCATGACCTCATCGTACTTCTGACCCACCAAGGACTCTGTAATTTCATCTTTCAGGAACCCCATGGTAACCATGAGATCTACATGGGGGAGGGGGGGCAGAGGGGTTGGGGAGAGAAATCGACAGAGGTGTGAGAGTGAGATTGCACCAGCACTGAGGGC
>JAODLD010000047.1:18205708-18218534 GCA_026781065.1 Mormyrops boulengeri
TGGGGGAGGGGGGGCAGAGGGGTTGGGGAGAGAAATCGACAGAGGTGTGAGAGTGAGATTGCACCAGCACTGAGGGCGGGGGGTAAGAATCCTCGATAGGACCGGCAGACTCGGACAGTGGCAGTGAGAGCTGTCAGCGTCTAGTATTTTATCGAGACAAAGGGTCCCGACCTATCCTCTGGCTGTCCCCGAAATCTGGCTCGGGTTCGACGTAAGGCTTCAGTTCCTCCTCTTCATGGCCCACGTTCATCCAGCGCTCTTTCATTATTTGCTAGCAAGAGAAAGAGATGGCAGCGACGTTTTCATGACACGACGTACAGACAAGCCCATCCTCCTGTCATTAGAACAGCTGTCAAGTTCAAACTTTTAAATATGGTTTAAATATATTCCCACACTTCCTCTAAAACGTTCTCAATAGAGAATGTGAGGCAGAATGTATTTACACATTTCTGGTGTCATCTTTTTAAGTTTTTTCACAAATAAATTTTTGGTGATGACATAGCACACCAGACTCGAGACCCAAGTACCTCCAGGCTGCCCCGTTTGCAGGGGTTCAGGACCAGCAGCTTCTTGAGTAGGTTCTCGCAGTCAGTTGACATGTAGAAGGGGATGCGGTATTTCCCTCGCAGCACCCGCTCCCGCAGCTCCTGCGCATGGTGACACACAGCGGCATTACGAGGAACATGCGTCCATATGTCAGGCCAGGGTGCTGAGCCAGACAAGATCCAGGAATGACATCAACGACGCCGCATTATCTCAGACAGCAGTCCTCAATCCACCATGTTAAATTTTGCAAATCTAATCTCTGCTCTGAAGCTGTATTATTTTTGGTTGATGTTCACAATCTGCTTTTATCATGTATTGACTTCAATAATTTTAATATTTCTGGATGAATTCGACACACACAGACAACTGTTGTTATGACCACAATATTCTGCAACATTATGCCTGTTATCAGAAGGTTGTTAGTTCAAATCCCATGGTCAACAGAGTGATTTCATCACTGGGCCCTTAAACCTCAATTTCTCCAGCAACTGGCTGACCCTGTTTTCTGAATTGTACAGCACTTTGGGGAAAAAGCCTCTGTTAAATCAATAAATGAGAAGAACATTCAAAGACAAAGAACATTCTCCATGTACTCATGGTGCAGATGATAAAGAGGAGGCCTTGCAGTTATGCAGTGTTACAGGATTTAGATCCAGACCACCATGACTGCATGCTGTATGAGGGTCACCTTGAGGTTCTGCCCATCGAAGGGCAGCGAGCCGCTGACCAGCGTGTAGAGGATGACCCCCAGGCTCCAGACATCCACCTCAGGACCGTCGTACTTCTTGCCTTGGAAGAGCTCAGGGGCAGCGTAGGGGGGGCTGCCACAGAAGGTGTCCAGCTTGCTGCCCACCGTGAATTCGTTGCTGAAGCCAAAGTCAGCGATCTTGATGTTCATGTCGGCGTCCAGCAGCAGGTTCTCCGCCTACGGGGGGCAGCCGTCAGACTGGTGATTAGATAAGCCAACGCCAGCCAGGCCTTTGCCATGGAGATATCCTTTATAAATGAACATTTCAGCTTTAGCCGCAACGGTGAAGTCCAGAAAGACAAAATTACCTGTAAAATTAATGTGGGGATACTTGCACTGAAGACTTACACATCAGTTTCTGATTTTCATTAAAAGAAGATTTCCTGACAAGTAACTGATTTTGACTTGAAAAGTCAAAAAGTCTGAAAATTTTCTATGAAAGACTATGAGTTCACAAAGAAAAACACTACATGTATCATTTGTACCTTTTAAGGTACAAAAATTGACTCTAAGGAACATCCCCAAGGTACAAACAAAATTAATGTACCCCCAATGGTACGAAACTGTTGCTGAGAGTCCATTACTGTATCTTAAAAGGCACATTTACCCTTAAGGGTATAGCCCCAGTGACAGCAAAGGTACAAATTGGCACCCTTTTTTCTGAAAGTGTCAGAGTAGCAGAAGCAGCTCTCCAGCGCTCCCTGTCTCCACGCAATCGGCCGTGGCAGCAGGATGGGGCTCACCTTGAGGTCCCTGTGCACGATCCTCTTCTGATGGCAGTACTCCACAGCCGACACTATCTGAAATGGACGTGTAATTGTGTGCATCAGCGGGAGAGATTTTCCGTCTGGCTGGCCGCACCTGTGCCACCCTCCATCAAATTCCCCACCTTCCACGGGCACCGATGTCACGATTAATCGGCGTGAAAATACTCCTCTAATGTGGCATACAGGGTTTTAGGAACAACATCCCCCCCCAACCCCCCACAGAACGATTTCTGTACTTTATTGTATTTAAAAAGCACGGCACTGGGCAGTATTACTCTGAGAGCCCCAATAGTAGTGCCACGATCTGCAGTTCAGTTAGCGTCCAACCCAGGACAACCTACCGCCTGCTAGCGACTGACGTCTAACAACCGCCGCCAACAATGGCAGACAAAAGAGCTCCGGCATCGCTTGGGATGCCAGCTAAGCTACATTGTGAATAATTTATACTTATAAATTCAGACAGGGATGAAAAATTCAACAGAAAGTATGTAATAATATAAATTGCCTATGCAAAACATATATTTCATTATAATCCAAAAATACCCATGCAGAAATTCCTGAAAATATGAAGTTATACAAGATTATGAAATGAATTAATTAAATATAAAACAGAAATTGTACAAAATATAAAATGAACCGTCTGAATGAATTAAAAATTTAAATCAATTACACGAGTTTATAATGCATTTGATAGCTGATTAATTGAACACAAAGGGACGTAATTAATATAAATTAATGAAGTACAGCAGGAGGGTAGAAATAGGATCGCCCCCTTGTGATGTATCGCGTGTGAAGCCTGACAAGTCATTCATCGGAGATACAAACCGAAAAACCAGGAGCGCTACAGTGGAACGATTCCAGAGCGCTGTACCACGAGAGGCCGCTAGATGTCAGCATGCAGTAAGCGAGGCTCGTGTCCCGGCAGGTGCATAACGGCAGAGACGGGGCGATTAGCGCGTGTGGGGACAGTGGACAGTACCCGTTTTTGGCGATTTATTACATGCAGAGGTGATTACTTAAGTTAGAAACAAAACATGCATTTTAAAACACACTTTATTGTTTGTTTGGTAAATAGTAGAAAATTATATTTATCGATCTACTGCAGTGCTGTATTGCGCAAAAGGTCAATGAGAAATGCACATTCATGCATTGAAGACCTTATGAAACTAAATCCGGGAAAGTCCTTTCCAAAGATCCAATTCAGAGTGCAGCAATGTCAAAATGTGTCTGTCACACACGTATGGAATATTGACATGGCCAGCCCAGAGCATGGCGATTGTTGTCATTGTTATTATGGGCAGAGCGGCAGGGTGAGTCACACTGAACGTGTCACAATGACCCAAACCCACCTGGCGGAACTTGGCTCTGGCCTCTTTCTCCTTCATTCTGCCATGAGCAACCAAATAGTCGAACACCTCCCCTGCAAGGAGTCAGAGCACACACTTAGCTTATCGAGTCACAGCTAACAGCGGCCTTCCGAGGGTGCAAAATTAGCGAAGTGACATTTCCCGGTAACAAAATGTTTTAACCCAGACAAACCAGGAATAACTAATAACTCAACAATAACTTATAAAACCAACTGTTTTTACAGTTCAAGACTGGAGTAACTATTATAATTCATTACGCAAAATAGTTAATTCGTAAAGATTAATTAAGAGTCGTAAAAAATTCCAGATTTAGATGGTGAATGGGTATGTATCTTGTTCACATAAATATATGTATTGATCGTTTATGATGCCTGTGTTGAAAATTCCATCAAAAGTGCAGAAAGTAGCAGCTGAATCTCGATGCACACATTGCAGTTAGAGGATGCGGTGATGCAGTGGGTAATTGCGGGTAATAGATCGCGTTAGCAGGGGAGGAGAGTACCTGATCTGGAATGAGCCAATGAAGGGTAAGTCAGGCACCCTTCAGGAGGATTACAGAGGACAATGGGCCCCGCTTTCATAAGAGGCATACGGCTTTTAGACTGTTTACCGGCGTACACAGGAAGTTCGGGACGCCAAACAGTGCTTGACGCTCTGATTCAACCCTCTTTATTATTATCACGATGGAAAAAGGTTCTGGTGCTTCTGACAGACAGGTGTCAGTGAATATGGAATGACAGGCGGGCAGAAGCTGAGAGCCAGTTTTGGGGGTGTACGGGGTGGGGGGGGGCATTCTCACCTCCACTGGCATACTCCATTATGAGGTACAGGGCCTTCTCAGTCTCAATAACTTCAAATAATTTGACTGTGGATAGAAAGAAGGAGACAAAACGCATGAACATTAAGCACTCATCAATTCAAAATAAAATAAGGGATTGTTCATGCAGAGTTAAGAGGACAGAACAATAGAAGTTTTTCTTACTCTGCTGTTACTGTCACTGACTGGATCTATTAGCTGTTTCTCAAACATCTTCAGGTTCTCTCCAACCTAGATTATGATGCCTTTCATGCTTTGGTTCAATATATTTAACAAGGAGATTTTGTATCTCCAAACCCCTTTATGTGGGGTTTGTTACCAATGAAATTAAAATTAAAAGCATAAATGTGACATTGCGAACAAAATGTCTGCCTAACTGCAATACACTATAATTTCAGAGTACAGATGCCATTGTTATGAGTCTGTGAAAGGACTTTAAATTCCACAAACGATTCCTGAAGGACTGAGAACAAATCTGCCAAAACTGTGGTCAAGTTTGCACTACACTGGCACTCGAAGCTGAAGATGTTCTGCAAAGCGCTTCTACTTTTCAATGGAGCTTCAAGACCTTATACATTAAAAACCATTTTATTTCCATTATACTAAATGTCAACAAGAAGCACAATCTAGTAAATGTTCATCACTTGACAGAGTAAGAACAAAAACCCTTTGTCAAGAAACAGAAAATGTATCAATTTCTCAGTTGTGTACTCTGCACAGGACAGGGCCACGCCCTGACACACGCCAGAGGCAGTTTAGAGATACCAGCCAAGATAACCATCTGTTCGAGAAGAAACTCCATACAAACACCAAGGTGGGATTTAAACCCACAACCATGGAGGTGTGGAAACATTACTACCCACAGAGCCACCAAAAACTTCCACAGCAACACACCTAAAAAGAGTTCACAAAAAAAGCAGACGAATGCAGTGTCTCTGACCATTTATGCCAGAAGTGGGCAATCTCACCCACAAAGGGCCGGTGTGTATGCAGGTTTTTGGGATAACCTTTAGGTCAGCTGTTTAAACCCAAGTGTGACGACTCTTCTGCCAATCAGTCCTCTAATTAGTAACCTAATTAGGAAGTTGCAGTGAAAACCTGCATATACAGCAGCCTTTTCTGGATAAGATTGCCCACCCCTGATTTATGCCGTTAAGGGAATTCATAATACTATATGGTACAATTTAACATGATTTAATATAATATTATAGAATTCACAGAAAATGAAGCTCAGGGTTTGAAAAACGAATAACAAATTGCAGCTTATCCATCGCTGCCTTCCAGAGCCATCGCGCCCGGCTCTGTGAGGCCCTGAAAGACAGAACCGCACCACGGGACAGGAGAAAAAACGATGTCTATCAGGCTGATAATGCACTTCCACTGGGCAGCCTCAGCTAATAATGCTATATACAGGTAATTTACTCCGGCTGGGGCTGTCTGACAGAAATGCATTTCAAAAGCAAACGAATGGAGCTGCTCTCACATTCCGGAAAACAAATAATACGGATGAATGCAATAGCCCAGTCCATCAAGAAAATCCCATCACTGTGGCTGTTTTTGGAAGGAACGCCCACTTTTCATTTTTATTGGCTTCAAAGGCTGTCAGTCACCGCCACTGCTTAATAATGCGGGAAGTGAGAAGCACAAAGATCTGGAGGCAGCAAAAACAGGCACTAACTATGAACGACACAGCAGGAAACCAAGGGAACAGGCCTACCTATATTAGGATGATTCAGCATCTTCATTATTCTTACTTCTCGGAACAGCTGTTGGAAGAGAAAAAGACATAGAGATCAGTGACAAACAAATACAACATTAATGTCATCTGTGTATTAGAGTGTCTGTTCAGTTAGATGGCTTGGTAATATTCAAATCTATTGCAAGATGAGCGCAGAAATAATAAAATACAGACATCGGCTACACAGCAACCACTTTTCTGGGGGGATCCCGGCTAATTTTGTCATTATATGCAATTCACACAGCAAACCTCAATAATGCAACCAATCGGTGACAAATAAACTATTTTAATTACCAATTATTATCAACATCATTGATTGGTTGTTGTAGCTCTGGATACAATATATAAACCCCAGTACTTCCAAATAAATTAAATTTTCCTTCAAGCATAATTCAGACCAATAAAACCATAATGCATTGGTGTCCAGCAGCTAGATAAGCAATTACATAAATACATGGTTAGTTACATAAGTGAAATAGTTTTTAGTTACAATCTGAATTACATTTTATATTTGTGACAAGGAGATTTCCTGTTACTATCAGGTAACAGACTTCCCTGCGCATAGCATGGACGTTGCTAAAACTGTTATATATATATAAAATTAGGTATTATATAGAAGACCTTGATCATAAAGCCTACTCAACAAACAAAAGTTCTTCACAGAAACGGCGCAGCCACAACAAGGTGCCATCTGAACAGGACGGCGGCTCTCGCCCTCTGACGTATGTCGGCACCCTCCCCACAGCACTTTACAGGGACCAGACGGACAGGCACCAGGCCCTACTTACCTCACATGCTAAAGTGTCTGCGAAACATGCCTATTCAGTCTGCCAGCTACTGCGACCTTCACATTAATGACAATAACGACAGCCAGAGCATTTCCATCTTCCTTCTAAGCATCCAATAGTGGCTATTTATGGCTCAGTGGGTTAGGGATACTGTGTTTGTGATCAGAAGGTTGCTGGCTGAAGTCCCAGATGTCCAAGTAATTTCACCAGTAATCCTACTTTCTCAGCTGTATGTTATGTTGGATAAATGTGTTGAAAACACAAATCTCACTTGTAGTACTATATAAATATACATCCTTTTAAAGAAACCATTGCCTAGGCCTTAGGGTAATAGGAAATTGTGCCATTAGAGAGTTCTGTAGTGAATTAAATTATAGGAATTCACACAATATAGGGAAAATGTAGCGTCTTATCAATAACACTTCAACGAATTAAAGACACAAAGGAGCGGTTCCCTGTGGGTGTGCAGAGGGATTTACAGAGAGGATACATGAGAATCCTTGCAGGGGCGGGCCTGCTAGACAGACTGGCTCCAGCGTAGCATTGTGACACCCTGATGCAGAGTCAGATCCATCTGAGGCTAATCTGGCCTCTGAAATGCACTCGGTATTCCAATATGGAAAAGGACACCACCCCCGGGAATTTACATAATCGCAGCCAAGCCAATGGGGGAAATGAAATGAAAGTAGCAAACATGAACCAAGAGAAGTGACTCTCAGGGGGTACATACACAGTGTCTGTATTAGAGACTGAGCTCCGTTATGCAGTGAGGTAGCATACGCACTGTCTATATTAGAGACTGAGCTCTGTTATGCAGTGATCATCGGCAGTCAACCGTCCCATGAAACTGGCACAGTCTACATGCATTTGCAGTCCCTCCCACGCAGCCTCAGCGAGGGATGACGTGCTGGCGGGGAGGTTGGTAGGATGGGAGGGGAGACAAAGGGACATACCACCTATAAAAAACCTGGCTCCCCCTAAAGATGAGCGCTCTGTGACATCTGGATGAAAAACCCTTTTCTTGAAAATACAATCTGTGAGCCACTGAAACAGCAACCACATAATTCTGAGACAAATAATCAGAGAGGAAGACAAGTTATCACCTATAACAATGTTGAGAGGATCCTTAAATGGCAAAGAATTCCAGCACATCTTCTGTGCACTTGGGACTGCTGATGTGTATCTCAGATCTGTATCTCACATAGCTTTGCTTCATCTCGTATACCTGCTCATTCTTCTCAGGGACACAAGATGAGGGTTCACTGCATACGGGATCCCAGTCCATCACAAGGCACACATACACAGTATAGGTAATTCAGAGATACTTATTTGCTTAAGTGGAGGTCTTTGGGCTGCAGGATGAAAGCCATGCAGCTCGAGGAGAACATGCAAGCTCCACACAGACCGGAGGTGTGACTCGAACATCAAAGGTGAGAGGCGTAAGGGCTGCCAAACTACAGCACATACATTCATAAAATAAAACGTGAAGATCTTTGGAAGACTCATTCCTCCTCTACATCTTCTTCAGTTTTAAAGGCTCTTCAATAAGAGCTCTCAACCAAAGCTGGGTCTGCACGAGGGCGTAACTTTGGTTTGAACAGTGGGGGAGTTGAGGTCTCCACCCATTTAGGTGGAAACGTGATTACTGGGGGGTTATATTGGCTGGTTTTGATTTATTGGGGGGAGGGGGATACAACCCCCCATTCCCCCATAATTTATGCCCATGGGTCAACATCAGGCTGCTCGAAAGGGACTAAGGTTATTAATTTAAGGCCAATAAAATCATCTACATTCATCGTTCGTGGACAGGAAACCACCACATTTTCTACTAAGAAAGGAGCTACAGCTTCTGGTAAATTAAATCAAGCAGGGCATTTACATGCTTATTTAACTGGTACACGGTGAAACACAGGCCCAGCCTAGGTTTCGGAAAATCTTCAGAGGCCTAACAACACAGCCATGACACATGATTTTTTAATACTAAATCTCAAAATGCACACAAAAAAGGCACAACACACTGACTTGCTAAATGCATTTAGTGGTTTGAAAAAACAACCTAATCCCTAAAGGCAAGCTTACAGCTGCTTCTACCAGTTTGATTTTTCGATGGATATTTCAGCTATTTTGCTAATTTGAACAAGTAATCAGTCCAGGCAATGAGATGTAGACTGCGCTTAACTTTGTTGTAGCCGACTTACAGATAAGACAGGCCTGAATATGAACAGGTTAAAACCTTTTTATACAAACCAACAATAGGGGTGAGTTCATAAGATTACTGGAATTTGAAGGAGTTAAATACACATTATGTTTTCCAAATTCAGGACTGTAGAAGGATTCAAATACAAGATTGCCAATTAAGCTGTCATGAATGGAAAATGGAAATCACATTCATATCACAGACATCACTGTCCCTCGTAACTGTAATTAACAATATCGGGAGGGCCGCAGATAAATAGTGATACTTTATTAATCCTTGTTGGGAAATTTTCTTTGCCCTATCTAGAGATGAATCGCTATAGCGGTTTCATGGTATACCATGGTATGAAAATTGATGGTTGTCATACAGCCATTACTGTATGTTGAGCTAGAAAGTATATTCTAGTATATTCTAGTGTTTTTGTATGTAGCATGTATGTGTATGATACTGGCTGCAATATTGTGGTATTATTTTGCTGATGACGAATACAAGATATAAAACATCTTTCCATTTCCTCAAAAAGCCATTCACCCCAACAATACATTTTGTTTATTACTGGGAATGGAAAGAACGTAACCGATCAGAAAATCTCACCTACACATGCACATCTCCTTTGCGAATGGGCTGCTTGTCAGAGTCAGCAACTGTCGCCGTCATGCCAAATCTCGTCCACCGTGTCACCATCTGATCCATACCACCTTCCCGATTTATACCTCACAAGTCTGTACAAGCATTTTCAAGCCTGCGTGCACTTCATTACACCTTCTGGCAGTCCCCGGTCCATTCATCCTGCCATTTTATGGTAAATCATATTGACTATAGTAACAGCAAACCACAGTAGTCACTTTATTGTTTAGCGAGAACTGGGGTTAATGATTCCACTGACTGAAAAATCCATTGTCTATGTGTTCACTCTTTGTACGATTTCAGAACTCACTCTCGTTGTCTATTTTCAGTTTTTGGATCAACACTAAATATCCCATATCTGGAATATTAATTTACATTTTCATCAGTTGAATTTGCTGCTACCCGACAACGTGGTATTTTCGTGCACTTTGGTTTACTGTAAACTGAAATAGGAGGTTCGGCATATTTTGCATTTGCTGCAGCCATCAGCCATAGTTAAATCACTCCAAATCAGTGGGATCAGGAAAAAAAAATCATTTCTGCAAGCATTTACATCAATATAATATAATTACGAATTTTGTAAAAAGGCGTGTGCTTTAGGCTTATTACTAAAAATTGTTCACATTTAGCTTGATAGTATAACCGACATGTTTTATTAAAATAAAAAATTAATAATACCACAATAACTCACAGCCTGTATCATATACATACATGCTACATACAAAGAGACTAGAATATACATTTTTCTAGCCCAACATACAGATGTAAGTAATGGATAAAAACAATATCATTCTGTCGATGCTTAAAGCTTTAACATGTAGCATGAAACAAGCACAAGCATAGGTAGGAGCAGATCCAAGATCAGTTCGAGAGGACAAAGAGAGAGGCAATGAACACACAGCTCAAAAAAAGTTTGTGCTATAATTTACTTCCTGGAGGTGAAGAAAGCAAACAAAAATAGCTTTAATATCATCTCTGTTCAGTAATCTGAATTACACTGGACAGATTTCCAGACAGCAATCGTTTCCACTTAAGTTGGAATTATGCCCTTTAATTTTCACAACATTGGGAGAACATTGGTGGTGATATGAAATATCCATGGTGAATTATCTCTTTCCAAGACTAAAATAATAAAATGTTAAACAAAATATTGAAGCATCAATATTAATACAAGATATCTTCTTCCAGTCTACAGTTTTGCTATGGAGAAGGAAACTCTCTGATGATGTATTTAGCCAAATAGAATCAGCCAGGGAAGACCTCACAGATGTACCTTTGCGGCAGCTGCGCTATCAAATCATGGTGAGGTTCCCCTGCCAAGGACGAGCTCGAGGGCACGAGGGCATGTGATGCAGGCAGGCATCTGCCAGTGAGAGGCATCCCCATATTTAACTGCATTATAACTGTTCTCACAATGTAACTGGATCTAAAAAAGTGAAAAAGATTCTTCAGAAGTTTTGGAGAAGCTTCCACATCGCCACCAGAAATGTTCAAGATGAATTTGAAACATCAAAAAATATGCAGCAAGTAAATAAGAAGGGGTCAGGTAGGGCTGGATGCTGTGCAATATTAATATCGACTTTGCAAGCTATGCACATGCAATTCTCACATCGCAAGGAACAAGATAGTCAACTGGGTTAGAATCAGGCTTTTTCATACCTTCATACTGTATGGTACTGTATGTTATACTGTGGTATTAGGCATTTCCATGAACAATGGTACTTTTTCAAAACAGTTCTGGTACTCAGAAATCTTTGTGATAAAATTCACCAAGTGCAGGGGGCAGTTAAGTTTCAGTAAAACATTTATATTCTGTCATAAGAAACAAAACTTATCATGCCTTGCAATTTTAATGACTGGTCTTTTTCAAGATTATCTAGTATATGTTATTAGTTAAATTAGTTTACCGCCACTACTTTTGCATGAGCGCTGCATAAACTCTCCAAGCCAATCACAACTATTATCATCCGTGTTGTTTAAATCACTCATAGATGAGTATGAGAACAATTTTTTGCTTTATGAATATTGAAATATTTATTGGAAAAAATATATATATTTGAAATCTTTCCAAACTCGTGCAGCCGTAGTGTCAGGGCTTTTATGAAGTAGCCATCTACATATCTTCCAACCACTAGTCCTGAGAGCTTGTCCACTAGTCCTGGAGTATGCCCCGGGCAGCACAGGAAATGAGGCTGGGGTTCACCCTGGATGGAATAGCAGACCATCACTGGGCAAATACAAGACACATCATAGACAGTTCAAAGAGGCCAATCAGAATCACCACTTGGCTTTGAACTGCGGGAGGATGCTGAGGAGATCAGGAGACGAGGATCATCATGTGAACTCTACACACACAGTGAAGATGGTAACCAAACCGCCCAGGGCTGGAGTGGTGAGGCGAGGGCCATCATGAATACATTTTTACTGTTATATACTTTGCAACATTAGAGCCACTGTCCTGTTTTAAGTATCTTGATACATAGCTCAATATCATATATGAGGGCAGTGGTGGCCTAATGGTTAGGGATGCGCACTTGTAATTGAAAGATTGCTGGTTTGAATACCTGACCAGCAAGGTACCACTGAAGTACCTTAAGCAAGGTACTGTCCCCACGCACTGCTCCCTGGATGCTGAATTAGCTGCCAACCTGCTATGTCACATATGGGTTAAATGCACAGGATGCATTTCGTTGCTGTGTCGTGTCAACACTGATCACCTAATTCTACAAGAATATTGATATGAGAATATGAAATTTGTGCTACAAAATGCTAATAGGACAGATGACTATGTCAGCGGGACAGAAGGGCCCATTTCCACTATGAATTTGTGTTCAACTTCCTGTAAGGACTCAGCTGGTGCCCCCTTTATCCAGACAGCAGCTACTGAAACTGCTTGGGCAAAACATCTAGCTACAGTACATGTATAGAAAACAAAAAGAAACGCAACCAAGTACAAATACGATAAAATATTGCTAGCTACTTCTAAATGCATAAGGAACAAAAAGGCGTGGGAAACAGGCACGGACCTGTGCTTATAGTGAGCTCCGCACTACAGATATCGACAGTGATACACCCCCGAAATGCACAGAGCCCCAGCTTGGGGCTACTCCAGCTCACTGTCACATCTCATACCGTGCCGTGGGGGGGGGGGGGGGGGGGGGGGCGGGGGGGGCGGGGGGGGCGGGGGGCGGGGGGGGGGGGGGGCGGGGGGGGGGGGGGGGGGGACGGGGG
>JAODLD010000047.1:18223549-18242792 GCA_026781065.1 Mormyrops boulengeri
TGGGTGGGTGTGGGGGTGTGTGTGCGGCTGGGTGGGGGCGTGGCCGCGCGGGGGGGGGCGGGCCGCAATTAATGACCTTCATTAATATGAAGTGATGAACATTTGGCCTATGAATGTACACATATTTTTTGTGTACTGTTTGGTCAGGGGTGTTGTGGAGGGGGCCAGAGGGTGGATTAGGATGATTTCAAGGACCATAAAAAAACTGAAATGTAACTGGATTGGTCTGGGTTTGGGGGCCATCATGACATGCTTTCAGGGGGTCCAAAATCTCCAATGACACCCCTGCGTTCACAATGAGATGGACGGATGCATTTATTGACACAGACAGAACCACAGTAGATGTTCAACATGGAAAACATTACGCTGATTGTGACTTTGACTTGCTTACAACATTTTGGTTTCCAAACAAATTACACCAGCATCAGAGAGAGAGTGGCTGATAAGACCAAGACTGTCGGCTCTGTTATACTGAACTCGTACATGTTGCTTGAAACGCGTCCATCACACTAACTCATTTGTGACGACATCATGCGGGTGTGTGTACGACCAGAGCGCGGCAGAAACAGCCTCTGCAAGTTAGTCTCTCTGTAACACCGGGCCAAACAGACTACAATTATAGGGGTATTTATCGGCACAGACACAGAACCATACTCATTAGTACCGAACATGGGATTTAGTTCATTCTGATGTTTATTTTACATATTTATTTTTTCAATGTGCAAATAATTGTCCCTTAGGTTTTGTTATTCAGACAAACTCATTGCCTTTGCTTTACAACTGTTTCTAAATGTGTTTGTGTTTGCAATTTTAATAATAAATAAATAAATAAATAAAATAAATAAATAAATAAATAAATTTCAAAACAAATCATTTTCCCTGCTGTACTAAAATGGCACCGAACCATAAACTCAAAACCGAGATTTATACTGAACCATGAATTTTGTGTACCATTATACCCCTAATGAATATATTTAATTACTGAACCTGGTTTGTGAAAGGATTTTAATTAATATCTCTGCTCTCACTGCCTTCTTTGGATTATAAATAATACTTGCACTTCCACATTGTTTTTCTTCTTTTGGTTAATCTGTCAAATGTTTTAAATTCTAAACTCTTTTTTGCTGGTTTTTTAGACACCCTACAGCCCACTTTCATGTATACTCCCATCTTCTTAAAACGGCTTGCAACATAAACAAAGCTGTCCACTGAATTCCTCTGAATATATATTCACTAACCACAGCATCCTCTGGACAAAACACTGCCAACACAGACACTCATAGTGCACCTAGCTAGAGAAAACAGCTTAAGGCCTGATTCCACTAGCTATTCTTCTTAGAACCTGAGATCTCCAGAAGAACATCTTAAGCTTGTGAATAATCTGAATAAAGCCCTTACATAGACACACCAAGTCATCTGCACAGGATTCCATAAAAGAATGACGATAATGACGGACAAGTACTTAATTAAGCGGTGAAACGATCTTCCTGTTTTCTGAGGCCACCTAATGATGGACACTGTGAATTGCTCAAAGATAATGAACCCTTTACACAATGGCTGTTTGGACAGTGAACCATACTGAGTTTGTTTCTGTGTTGCACCTCAACCCATGCATCTACTTTAGGGTAAACGTCTATCACAGGGTGTATCTCCTCAGGATCAGGAGTCAGCTAACCAGCCTCTATTGCCTGTGGTCAGTTACGCGCGACTCTGATACTCAGCGCGCCCCCCAACCGGACATCCAGCCCCAGCATCAGTGACCCCTCCCAAGCCCAGCATCAACCTGCCTTTTGTGTTCGTTCCGCTCACCTGTGCTATAAAACCTAGTGATGGCCAAAAGAAGCTTCATGAACCAATCGTTGTATTTTCTGACACTATTAGATGGTGCTCTCTATTCAAAAAAGGGCTCAATTCATGCCCCAAAAGAAACCAAGACCACCATCTAGTGGGGTCAAAAATATAGAATGGTTCATGAAGCTTCGATTGGCCATCGCTAATAAAACCCATTCCGTCTACATAAAGCAGTCATTCCATCCTCTGGCTTTATTGATTTTATTGCAGGTGACCTATTCCTTAGTCATACCTTTACAAACAGCACTGTTCCCACTCCTGTACTACATCATCACGGGGGCCTTGCTGGGATCTTGTGTCTGACTGGCCATGAGCTGACCTGACCCCCCCCTATACAGACCATAACCTACTCGGGAAACACGGAATAAGAAGCTGCCAAAGCACTGTAAAAAAATTGCAACAAATGGGAATGTTGCAATGGCATGTAGGGTAATGTCTAGTGGAACCATTACAGACACCACACACATCAGTCCATCCTTCCATTCATCCATCCATCTATGTTTCACGTGGAGGGAAGGTTTGGTAAAGGGCTAAATGGACAGGGAAGGTATGACTGCCAAGTACCAAAATGAGACAGCGCTGCAGACAGAACACGACTGTCACACAAACAACAAGACTAAGCTACTAAAGTAGCCCTTGTGTACCTGTCCATATAGGAGTATATTTATGGATGGGAAATTCAAACATCATTTTATTTATTATGTAAAGTACTACCAACACAACATGGCTGAAAGAAAAATAATTGGAATGAAGAATTTCTAACCAAACAAAATACGTGACTTTGGCATTCTTACTTTTTTGATTGCTTTCATAGATCTTTGTGGGGACCTGAAAAATGGTCTCCACAATGTCAAAAAACATTTGGTCCCCACAAAGTAATATAAACCAATCCACAAACACACAGACACACTCGGCGGACTGATGAAAAAATCCATATCCATTCATCCATCCATCTATCCATCATCCATCTTCTGTAACCACTTCTTCTATTCAGGGTTGAGGGGGCTACAGGCACAAGGCAGGGAACAATCCAGGTTGGGGTACCAACCCATCGTAGGGCACTCTCACACACCATTCACACCTAAAGGCAATTTGGCATCTCCAATTAACCTCAGCATGTTTTTGGACTGTGGGGGAAACTGGAGTACCTGGACGAAACCCTACGACGACATGGGGAGAGCATGCAAATGCCACACACATGGAGCCATGGTGAAGACTTGAATCCAGAAGTGTGAGGTAACAGTGCTAAGCACTGCACCTCCATGCCACATCATATATTATGCATATATTGTAGAAATAAAAATAAGGAAACGGGAGAGTAATACAGTCCAGGGGTAAAAACCACATCAATTTAAACTATAAGAGCTCCTTGCATTTCTGTAGCAGCTTTATGCTAGGAGTGGATTTCCTGGCTAATGAATGAATGTCTTGTACTTTTAATCCAGACAGTAATAAACAGCGGTGTTCAGTGAACCATTGTTGGCTCAGCATTGCCTGATGGGAAGATTGTGTGAAAAATGTAATGGATAACAAATATCTCATTGGCGTTATCCTCTCCGTAACACCACAGTCTTATTTCTAAAAACACATTAAAAAAACACAAAGCTCTCTGGCCAGGATGAAGTTTTGCCATATGGGCCACAGCCCAGAAATTCAGCTCTTTTTTATTTATGATAAATGATGATAATGGTACATAACATGTTAGCATGTCCCACTGGGAAACAGAAAGTTGTATCAGCGGAAAGTCTGTCTAAATGCAGCCCCGGGTATAATATACATGTCTGCTCAACCAAATAATTTTGTTTTGCGTTTATGAGATTTAAACTGAGTCGCTTAACCAATTGTCTCAAACATTTCGGTGTAAGTTAATAAAAACAGATGGTAACTTCATAAGCAATGATGTATGATAACAACATGACATGACAGCCCAAGGAAACTCTCCAAGCCTAACATTTAGTACTGGCTAGTTTAGATGGTGGAGCTGTGTGAGCCAGGAGGACACAACGCAGGTCTCTCTTACGGTTTCTCCTCCATCTGGGCTGCTCATATCCCTTAAGAATCTAATAGCGCCAAGCTGGCTGACAATCAACTAAGACTGATGACCTAACTGAACCAACTGGGCCTACCAAAGGTGGATAGTTCAGGTCCAGAAAGTAAAAATCTAGACCAAGATTTTATTTCAACCAACCAGCGGAGTACTTTGTGAGTGTGACTCTTTATACTCAACTGGTTGGTTGAATCTTGGTCTGGATTTTTACTCTGCAGCCTATTAAGGAGAGAGGGGAAGGAATATCCTCATATGTCTATTCAGGACATGATAGCCTTATTATTTCAGTCTTCTGTCTCTTTAAGGGCTAAGTGACAGTTATCTTTGGGTTTCTTTCAATAGTTTAACAGTCTTGATAATCTGTCATGGTTAGCAAACTCTTAAAATTGTTATATACAAAATGCAGATAAAAATATATCTGGACTGAAAACATTGTCAGAATACTTCAAAACCAGGATACATTACATTCACAATATTTTAAATGGATGCTAAGAGTAGTATGTTGTAGTGTGACATGCCAAGAGTATGTTGTAGTGTGACATGCCAAGAGTATGTTGTAGTGTGACATGCCAAGAGTATGTTGTAGTGTGACATGCCAAGAGTATGTTGTAGTGAAATGCGGTAGCATGAAACGTACCACTGTTAGCTAGTATAGAGGATGTGTGTTGTGTTAAAATTATAAATGTAAGCACACAAACTGCTTATTATACTGAAATGTATGTCCCACCCTATATTCATTCGTATTCAATTGCCATTGAAAGTATTTTCAACTGAGAAACAAGACCACAAGAAATACTGAGTCCAGTTATACACCCAATACCAAACTGTATACCTGATATAAGTGTATATCAAAAACAAGAATAAGGAAGCCATTATTACAAAAAATATTAAAAACAAGGCATAGAAACATCACTATCTCCAACCCCAGTGACATCATATAACATATAACCGGTACTAAAGATTATAATTAAAGGAGGCGCTTCAGCAGACCCTTATGAACATACAGAGATAATTCATAATGGATCAGGCCCAGTACACCCACACATTCAGAGGATCCACGACACGTCAAACTGTAATTTTACTGATATTTAAATATAACAAATGTTTCTGTTACTCAGGCTTTGAACTGCAAACCAGTTGCAATCTTAAAGTGCAGTTTGCACAAGTCATTAATTACATGCACTTGTGCAGGGCAGGGAAGAGTAAACAGACACACACGCCTCTTACTGATAACCATCAGACGCTTGTGACTGCAGCCTTATCAAGAAATACTGCTTCCTAAAGTCAGACACTGGCCGATGCAATGGTGTACGAAAAAGCCCTAATTCAGGCTGCAGAATCCGGGTCATAAGCAGGAAAAAAATCTGTGGTCTATTTTTAGAAGGATATTTCAGAATCAGCCACCTAAACATTCCCAGCAAACTCGGTGGAGTGTTCTCCCTTTCGAAGGGGATTTGTTAGGCCTCTCTTTCAACCCCGCCCACAATTATCCATCCTTCCATCTTCCAATCACATATTCTGGTCTGAGTGACGGGACCCCAGTTCATTTTTTTACCCCTGACACCAAATGATATTAAAGACAACTGGGTAATACTATACCTCAGCTCTATTGCCTGACTAAAAGGAATTAAAACATCAAAACTGTTCAAATGAATGTGAATAAATCTTTGAAGAAACTTTGTTTTCAGTCATTTAAACAACCGCACATGTCCAAAGCCATATGTAATGATTTAAGCAACAAACGTAAGCTGTGCTAAAAAGCAACAAGGCAGACTGGTGCAAGTCTGCTGCAACCACATCCACTTGTAATTTACTGACTCTCATAAATCATAAGCGTGCAATAAAAGAACATACAGAAACTGTTCTGAGGCAACATTTAAACCCTGAGCATCAGCTAGACGTGTTCTTAAATGTGTACCTCATTTTAACAATGTCTCTGGACTCTCCAACTGAACGAATATCCCCAGAAATGGAAGAAGATAAATGGAACCTGAGCTAGTTCTTGGTGTAGTCTTGTCTGTAGTATAGTTAGCGTCATAAGTCTTGTACAATTTCTATTATCTAAAACAATAACTAGGGCAGCAAAATGGCCTCACACCTCCAGAGTGTTGTGGATTCAAGTACCATCCCTGACTGTGTGTGAAGTTTGCATGTTTCCCCTGTGTTTGCACATGGTTCCTAACAGTCCAAAGAACGTATGCTTAGTCAAACTGGTGTCCGATCTGCCCATGGCGTGGCTGCGACCTGCGATGGACTGGCATCCCAGGGCCATGAAGCCTGTACTGCCTGGGATAGGGTCCAGGCTCACTGCGACCCTGTACTACATAAGTGGCATGACAAATGGATGGATGGCTAATGCATGACCTCACAATCAGCTAATAACAGTGGGCCCCCAGGACTGGAGTTGAGAACCACTGCTTTATTATTGGCTGATTGAGGGGTCATCCCAAAATCCCGCACTCACAGTGGCTCTCCATGCATCCAGTTCACCACCCCTGTCATAATGACGATGATGGAGTCAAGTTAGATTTAATATTTCCATAGCTTACAGTCCAAGCTGATTTTGGGGGAAAAGCTATATTTGAACTTGGCTATATCTACTAAATGACTGAGCGCCCAAAAAGTAATCGAAAAAGGAATCATAAGCCTTCCTTGCTAATGACATCCTTTCCTGGACCTCGCTTTTGTGCCACAGGGCAGATAAAGTGGGTTTTCACAGTCAGGGCAGAAAGTGCTGAAACCCCTGTTGAATGTCACACGTAACGTCACACGTGATTCCCTGCAGACCTGTGCAGCCTAGCACCCTCGGCACTCGTTCCCTTTTCCTGGCTGCCTTGGGTGGCACTGGGCCAGGAGATTGTAGCATAGAGCGGGGGAATTAAATTTGGGTTCCACAGAACATTTGTGGGGGAGGCCCAGAAATGTTTCGTAAATGGACTGAATGTCAGGATAATCGTCCCATTTACGCAACTAGGCATTCCAGCATCCCTCAGAGGGAAAAAAAACAGAATTAGCAGTAGGGGGTCTCTAGCTCCGGTCTGTTTTCATTTTGGGGGCCCCTGGAGTGGAGGTCAGAGAAGGAAGCCCTTCGGCAATGGGGAGGAGACCCCCAGAATGCCCGATCACTCCTGCACGTAGCCGGATCCAGCCCCGTACTGACTGGTTACAGCGGGATGGCTCCAGCTCAGGTTCTCTCTGCCGATGATCATCAGGCTTCTCCACTTCCACTTATAGAAGCTTCCGGGACTCCTTCTGCTCAGGCTCAGAGCACAGTCACCACGTTTCTATATCTGGCATGGGCATGGCCTGCCGCTCCCTTCTATAACGCACTGTCTCATGTCCCCACCAACCTTGTTTTTCAGCCTAACCAAACTGTTTTTTTCCCCCATTTCAGTTCCCCCAGTAAGATTCAGATGAGTGATGAAATTCACAGCTGAGATGGCTGGTTGTCGATTGGCTATTTAAGATGTTGTGAGAATCAGCTTGGGCCCACAGCGAGAAAAAAAAACGTAACTCAGATTTCCCGTAATTCCACTCTTTACCGAGTACACATGATGAATATTGCGGAGATTCCAGTAAGCGTGCGACTCTACTGAGCAAAAACTGCCGACTCATTACAGGTCGCCTGCAATGTGATGTGAAATGTCATAATACAGATAAACAGATACAATAAAGAAATAAAGTACCCTACAATTACCACTAAACACAAAGAAAATATGAATAAAATGGAATATCTAACTGCAGTCAGTGTTCAGTGATGGTAGTTAGCAGTGCTGGTGAATTAGATGACATCAGTTGCTGAAACAGTAATGCTCCACGCCACTTTAAGGGACAATGCTAATGGGGAGCCCTGACTCCGTTGGTGTCCACTGAGGCGGACACTTTACATGTTCTGATAATGACCTCTGAGGCCTGATCCCGTTCAGGTTTACAGCAGGTATTGTTGGTTACTGCGGCTGGGCTCAGCTTCCTCGGGTCCAGAACCAGCAGAGGGGGGAGTCCCCAGACTCACTGCCTAGGGATCAGCTGGCACTGGATACTGTGTATGTTTGTGTGTGAGTTGTGTATGTATATATTAAATTGTTGTGATCAGATGTCCCCGCAGTGTGACAAAAATCTGTTATTTTGAGAAACTCAATTTTATAAAAATCTGGGACTGCAATCAAAAAACTAAAAATGCCAAAAGTCTTGTATTTTGTTTGGTTACTTATGGTTAAGGTTAGGGCTGGGTGGGGGTTAAGGTTGTCATTGTTGGGATTAGGGTTTTGTTCATAGAAATGAATGGAGACTCCCCACAAAGATATGAATATAAACATGTGTATCTGTGTATGTGTGTGTTTCCCCTCAATCAGGAAGGAGTCACACCCCGTTTTACTGATGTTGGATATAAAGTAACCTTCATTATTCCTGCATGGTTACGGATACCTCAGACAGAGTACACTCACCGCCCGCATGCTAAGGCACATTCCTGACCATGCAAACAACACAAGGGCCAAGCTAACCATTAGCATTACGACCATTAATCATTAGTCCATTATGGACTCCTACGCTACATATATGGGACTGTGTCTTCAGCAGTCAAAGAAAATTATGCGTAAATCATCACTGTATGTGTTGACCACGAGCATACCGTACTCCATCTAATTTTGAACAAGACATACCAAACGAAATAAAGTCAATTTAAAGCAAACGATACAAACATTATGAAGTGGCAGCTTGTAAATCAGAGTACGACTTTTGCAAAAGGTGTGTTTTAATATCAGCTTTGAAGGCGAAGAGAAAAGAGATACTGCGGAGAGACTGAGGAAAGGAGTTCCAAAGTCTGGGTGCCATGACAATAAATGACCTACCACTTATGGAAGAGAGATGAAATTTGGGCACTATGAGCAAACTAGCATCAGAAGACCGAAGAGTACGGGCAGGTGTATAAGACTGGAGCAGCTCGGTTAAGTACCATGGCACGAGGCCATGAAACTCCTTGGAAGTGGGGAGCAGTATCTTGTATCTCAGTGAGGGTCATGCACAGCAGGAGTCATATGAGCAGAGCATTTATTATTACAGATAAACATATTAGCAGGAACACAAAAGAAATACCACTTTTGGCTATAACAACACAAGCTGGGATCAGGACAGAACCACTCAAGCTCTTCTGACTTTGTGGCTCAGCAGATTAGGGATATGTAGTCTGTGTCCAGAAGGTCATGGGTTTGAACCCCATCCCATGTTATGCCCTTGAGCAGGACCCTTGACCCCAACTTCCCCAGGGACATCAAACCTTGGCTGACCCTGTGCTCTGACCACAAACCTTGTTCTCACCTGTATATGCATCAGTTTCTCTCACGAAGAGCAAGATGACGTATGTGAAAACAAGCCGGCTCCCCAAAGAGATGACGAAAGCTGCTCTATCAGCATATGACTGATGATCTGAGACTTCGACAAAAAACATTCCTTCCAATGACTTTCGCTGCGTGATTCTTTGTGAGAGGAACAGCAGAAATGAGGCAACATCAATAGATGTGTAATATCCATTTGAAATTTCCGTCCGTATTTTGGGTCCTCCCCCACTTTTTTAGGTGTTTTCGCTGAGCTTGAACTGGGCTCATTAATAATAACTGACAGACTCAGTCTCCTATTGGACAAAAAAGACACTGTCCCCAGACATTTCATCAATGTTAGAACACAGATGAATGCTGATTTTAGACCTAAATCCTAAAACCAATTCAAAAGTCCAATTTATCGCAAAACACACGTTGAGTGATTTAAAGGCTTTTCACCTGAACTGGATTTACTGGCAGGCAGGGTGTATTTCCAAACGCATCACAGCATGCGGCTTCTGGGGCTCTGCACAGCGCGCCGCTGCCAGTGCAGGAGAGAGGATGCACTGCGGTGACAGGGACGGGGCTGCGGTTACGGCGGATCTGCTCTGCCAAGGCTATTTACCAGCATCCCTGGGCCAGCAGAAGGCCTGGGTGATGAAAGTCAGCTGACTCTTACTGGCTAATGACACTATTAGGGGTAAATAGAGCCTATCTGGGAGGGGGGCATGTTCCCTGGCTGCTGCACACAGGCCTGACAGGCTTTGGGGATCCCTTCTCCCAACTGCACACTAAGTGGGGGGGTAACGTATCCTAGCTTTGGCCTTGGCAGTGACATATTCATTACTGGATGTGCACAGAAAGATGACATTTTACTGCTTGCGGTCTGATCTATCCAATAATATATCTGTCCATACCTTCATCCATCTACCAACTGATTCTTCATTTCAGGCTCCTGGGCGCCATCTGGAGCATATCCCAGGCGGCGCACAGCACCAAGCAAATGGACTCCCTGGGTGGGATGCCAGTCCAAAACAAAGCCAGTAATAAGAGCGAGGAATGTTATGACCCAAATGTTCAACCAGTTTTGAATACATCACAACTCAAATGGCAGAGCCGTGGAAGTCCGAACACTGATCACCACAGTAACAATAGTGACGTTTCTGCCACAAACTGCAGATCGTATCCTAACATCTCCTATACCAGCAGATGCGCAAATCTCTCTGGGCCAGGCCTCCCCACTGAGAACTTGGAATCTCAGTGAGGAACTTGGACTGCACAGATGACTAAAGCACAGGCATATATACAGCTGGCCCTCCGTATCTGCGGGTTCTCCGTCCGTGAAGTCAACTAAGTGCGGATTTGAAGATTCCAGAAAGTTATTTTTTCTTGTCATTATTCCTTAAACAATACAGCATAACGGCTATTTACACAGCACTGACACTGTATTAGGTAGTATAAGTAATCGAGAGATGATTTAAAGTACACAAGAGGAAGTGCGTAGGTCATATGCAAATACTACGCTGTTTTACATGCAGGACTTGAGCATCTGCAGATTTTGGTATCTGCAGGGGACCTAAAACCAATGTCGTTCTTCCGTGCTTTTCTTGGCATTTCTACACTGTACATGATCTGGTGTGAAATAGGTAAACCGCAGTACAGGAGCGCAGTACCTGGATAGTACTGGTCTGTCAGAATACTCTGCGGCAGCTATCACAGAGTTATGAGGTGTACCTCGGTGCCATTTTGACTCAGGAGCTCAGTCTGGCTCCAAATCGCCTTAAGCTGTTTCGAATGAGGCAGGTCCTGGTTAGCGCCGAGTCAGGCTGTCGGACCCCGCCAAGGCACCTCCCCCCCTCCTCCGTATAAGTTATACCCGCCATCCTCGGCGATCTTGCTCGCGTCATGTGTCACGATGAGCATGTATGTCACACGCATCTCCAGAAACATCTGCAGAACATTGTAGTGCCATGAGCTCCCAGCAGCTTCAAGGTCACCTTGCGGGCTGAACCGCTGTTATTATTACAGATTAATAACACTAATAACACAGCAATCTGCATGGCTTTCCTTGCACAGATTTCCTGTTTCTCACTGGCTGTCTTCCAACCGAGCCCCATTGACTTTTTCTTAATGTCACAATACTCTCTTACTTTTTATCCTTTCTGACTGCAGTTTGAAGCACTACATTGTTATCAAAGAATACTTATGAATATATATGGCATTTTTATTGCCTTTGTTCCCAGTATCAACATTTGTCTACTTTCCAATGCTTGTCTGACTTTTTAACGATATCTTGGAAATAAGCCCCCATTTCTCATGTTAATCTGCTCCAATTGTAGTGCGTGAGAATCCCATTACATTTCACAAATCTCAGATCGATTTGAATTAGGATGAAATCACTGGCCTCCACAATCCCGTCCCATTTCTATGACACTCTCTATTACACCGGAAGGAAGGAAATCGCCCCTTGCCACCTACCTGCCTAAAGAGTGCATTTGCCTTTAAATAGTGAGACACACGACTGCGCTTGGCGTCCGACTCTCCCAGCCAGCAGTACAGCCCCCGATTACATTATTTGAGGGTTTCACCCCCCCGGGCCACAAACACACGGCCCCCGCAGAGCCCTCTGCTTTGTACAAAACTCCCGAGCATGAAATGTATTTCTCTGTTTACCCGAGGCTCGGCCCCATTCCTCACCCACAAAAAGGACGTTCATTAACACTGTGCTCATCCCTATGTTCCGCCACGGCTCCTTTTCACTCCTAGCTTCACGGCTGCCAGTCAGCATCGTGGCCTGGCTGTCCTTCACCCTGAATAGCCTCACCATGACAGTAACGCCGGATGACAGCTACCGGAACTCTAGGCCGCCTTCAGCATCCAGACTCTGACCATCAAGTTTTTGTGTCAAAACGACAGGCACTCCCGGGATCAGACACCTGCAGCTGCTGGCGTAAATATGGCATCCCGCGGAATCGCCCGTTTGCCTCCTTCATCCAACACCATCCATTTCAGGTCCTTCCTATCTAAACTTTACCCTTAAATCCAGTGCTTAATGTGTGCTGGATCCTGCCAGGATGCGTTACGGGACCCCTCTGTTTTTGACTGTCTGTGTTCCGGCACCTATTCGCACAAATTGGCAGCCCTCTAGGTAAAGACAAAAACAATAAAAAAAAATTAATCAAATCAAATGCGCATAAATAAAGTAAGAGTAAAGTTCGTTTATTTATAAATAAAGTATGTATTTTAATTCACAGGCCAATTTTCATGCATTTTCACATCATTTATTAGTTTAGATTTATTAACATTAAAAATGCATGACATGTTTTAAGCATTGCGTTTGGTATTGTTCCGGGACCCTGCGCCCACCTAGTCACCCCACTGCTCTCATATGCTATTCGCATTCTGGCACCTTCTGACTTGCAAATTAAGTACTGCATAACCCAAAAAACTAAATCTCCAAGTCATGTAAGACAGATAATGCAATGATGCTAGCTGTAATAAAAAAAAACAGCTAGTCTGAAGACAAACATCTTCTTTTCGGATGGAGGTTTATTCATCTGGACAGAACTGGTCCATTTCACACTGCATCCCTCTTATTGAAGTGCTCCTTCCTAACCTTCATATATGAAAAAGAGAACCTCACGGATACAGAACACTGACACTTTTAATTGTCCAGTACACTTTGTGAGGAAAACATCCAATCGTGGGGCGTGACACAGCAGAAAACTGGCAGAGAAAAGGCAGCTGTCCGAGGACCCCAAAGATGTTCACATCTTGACAACTCAGCAGCTCGCAGATGCTGAACCCAAATAGTACAAAAAAACAGCCAACTTGTGTCTATTTCAGGCCGATCAGCACTGTCAAAAGACCGAAGACATTTTAAAAACAGATGAAAGCACTCCCATCGATCAACCTGTGCAGAGTTCAGCAGCCACCAGAGGCCAAAGATCGCAATTCAGGACGAAACAGGGTAATGACAGGAAATTACGTTACGTAAAAACCATTTGTGTCCTGCTGCACCACAGGAAATGAAAGGGAAATACCTACTGAACTTGCCCTTTTTAATGTTGCCATTCATGGAGAGAAAAAAGAAAAAACGAGATATTTGAGATCATAAATATGGCTGACTTGGCAGAAAATACTATCCAAATCCCTCCCGGAGGCAGACTTTACCAAAATCGATTAGAGAAAGGATTAACGGCAGCCTTGTAAATTCGGCTTAAATGGACAGCTTAAAGGTCAGCATTGGAGGCAAAATTAATTTGATTCAAAACAACTGGACATAAACTATGCTCAAAAACTAACTTAAGCTTTCGTAAGTCTTTCAAGTTTAATTCGAAGGGCACTCACTGAGCACTTTTGTATGAGTAAAATTTGATCTCCTGGGATTTTTATGTAAAACAGTATGTAGAGTTTACTCAGAACGGTGTGAAAAACACAAAACCTGTGAGCTGCAGTGGATGAAAATGCCTTTTTGATGAGAGAGGTTAGCAGAGAATGGGCAGACTGGTTTGGCCCGACAGAAAGACTCTGGTAACTCAGATAGCAGGAAAGCATCTCAGAATGCACAAAACATCAAACTTTGAGGTGGATGGGCTACAACAGCAGAAGACCATGGCCGGTTCCACTCCAGTTACCCAAAACCAGAAAGCTGATGCTGCAGTGAGCCCAAGCTCACTAAAACTGGGCTGGAAAAATGTTGCCGGCTCTGATGAATCTCAATTTCTGCTCAGGCACACAGATGGTAGGGTCAGAATCTGGCATCAACAGCATGAATCCATGGACCCAACCTGCCTTGTGTCAACAGTCCAGGCTGGTGGTGGTGGTATAATGGTGTTGGGAATGTTTTTGTCTTTTTTTCCCGTCCACATATTTCTCCTTGTTAATACCAATCAATAGCCGCTGACCATGTGCATCTCTTCCTGGCCACAATTCATCCATCCTCTAATGGCTACTTCCAGCAGGATAATGCACCATGTCATAAAGAAAAAGTCATCTCAAGCTGGTTTCATGAACATGACAGTGAGTTTAGCATTCTTCAGTGACCTTCTCAGTCACTGGATTTCAATCCAATGACACACCTTTGGGATGTGGTGGAACAGGACAGTCACAGAATGAATGTGCAGCTGACAAATCTGCAGACATTGCATGATGCTCTCATTTCAGCACGGACCAGAATCTCAAACAATCACATACAATCTATACAATCACAGCATAACCCTAACCCTAACCAATATTAGTATAGTGTTCCTAATAAAGTACTTCGGACTGTTTTGTCTGTGTAAAAAAAGTAAATAAAAACCAATTCACGAAATGCTAAATATTAATCTGTCTTAGAACTGTGTACAGACTTGCAGCCAGAACTAAAACTACATTATACATTTGCATATGTGTGTTTTGTTAATAAATTGATCAGCACCACTATTAAATTCATGCTACTGCTTGACAAGTTTTCACCGAGACTGCTCTCCATCATCAGTGCCAAAGGAGGTGATACAGGGAGGAGGAGATACTGGGAGGAGGATACGGGCCATAATGGAGCACCTACACAAGGTGTTCAATACAGGAAACTCTTACCATGATGCAGAATCCATTCAAATACATTATAACTGTATTGGTTTTGCCAAATATTTAATCGGGGGAAAGTTCCACTGAGAAACGAAGAGAAGTCTTTGTTCGCTGTTTGATGGAGTATGTGGGAAAACATGGCCTTTTCATACATATACTGTAAGGAAAATTTCCCGGTTTTGCTTATTATTTGTTGATTAACATCAAAGTATTTATGTCAGTTTTTCCTGGACAATAGACATTGTCAAGGATTTAAGTGTAGCCTGGGTAGGAATTGTTTAGTAATTAACCACTCTTATTGATCACACCTTTCTTCAAAGCCAAACAATTCCGCGACCATGGTAACTGTAGTGCGCTATAGTCCTGTTAAGAACCAGAGTTACGCGGAGCCACACAGAGCCGTCATTCAATTCAAATATTGGTGGAGTTATCCCCCATGGCCATCCGTCCATCTATGTTCTGTAACCGCTTATCCTATTTAGCGTCGTGGGGGTCCGGAGCCTATGTTAAAAAACAAAAAGGTGAATGATTGCGCTATCTTTTATCCTAAACAAAGCAGCTCTCTGCCCACTCTCAAATCCAACTGAAAATAAGCAATTCACAGTCTCAACATTGTCCAAATTCATTTACGCTGCACTCTGTTTAGTATTAGACAGAGTGTACTTCTATGATTCATAATGACTCGTTTAGCTAATGCAGATACGCAGAGATGACGTGCAAACCCCCCCACACAACGAGCCGGGCCAGATCTATGAGCTCCAGGCCAGAGTGACCTGCCGATCCACTGTACCGCCATTAAAACACCCTTCAGCAAAACCCCGATTCAAAAATCAGAGCAGTGAGCTGCAGCCACTGCTTAGCAAAACGTACATTCTAATAGAAAGGACACTGATATAAATTATGAACCCAGGCAATGTCTCGTGGGAGGAAAGACGACGTTTTAATACCACAAATCAACACTGTGCTCCACACAGGAGAGGTGGTCTTACAAACGCTGTTTGATTAAATACAGTTTACACTCTGTTAGCAGTTTTACACCGATAGTAAAATAGGACGCCATAGCATTAAATTACTTGAACCGAGTTCTTGATTGGCAGGCTGCCTTGTACAATGTGCCTCCATTTCCTTCCACAATGAGCTTCCTCCTTAAATCACTTGCCAACAGTTTCACTCACTTTTTGCTAATTAAAAATCTTATACTAAGTGAAAAGAATAAAGTACCTTTAAAACAGGGGTCTGAGTCACACAGTCGCAGTTACCAATTAGGAGAGACGGGGTGGGGGGGCACTTTGAACAGACTACGTCTGTCACTGTGACTTGACTACAAGCGAGATTCAAGATTCAAAGCGTTTATTGTCATATGTACAGCAGAAAAGTGCATTTCTCTGTGCAATGAAATTTCTTACTTTGCTGTCCACACAAAAATGCCGAGGTACAATGTAATAGAAAAAAATACTCTTAAGTGTAATGTGCAAAAGAGCTTAATGTTCAAAAATTAATGTGCAAAAAAAAGCAGACAGGTAGGCACAGGCCAATAATGTATCACAGGAAAATGCATTATTCAGAAGGGATTTTGGAGCTAAAGGCTTAGAAGAACTGCTGAAACTCAATAATTCGGCTATTGGGTGGCTCTTATTAAGGGTAAACAGCCCACAAGATAAATCATTACCATGGGGCTGTGATCAGTCCCCCCTGATGCAGGCGGGGCCTGTGACTGTCGCTGACTGTCAGCAGGACCTCAAACCAGTGAGGAGGCGTGGCTTTGGTTGGTGGAGAGAAAGTACATCACCGAGAGCTGCTGTGAAATGCACCTCAATTGTCTGTCGGGTGTCCACTGGCTGATGGGGGTGAGGGCTGTCAGTCCTCTAGGTGGCACTTGCAACAGCATGAGCTGATTATCTGGGTGCAAACTGTGCCAAAAGCGACAGGAAATTCAATCAGAGCCGCAAGATTCATGGCAGTGATAATCTGAAAGCTGGCATGACCCCCATGTGGCTTGCTGCAGAAAGGAGTCTCTAAGTGCCCAAACGCACACCTTGTTTAGTCCTGGTCCGCCTCAGCCCGTCTTGCTGGAGAGTCACTCGCCTATTGGGGGGTGAAGAGATACAGGAAGAGCCAGGAGGGAGAGAGTTGATGACATAACCACCTGGTTCACTGCTGTAACCCCTTGCATTTCCAGGACCTCGGGGGCAAAAATGTGCATTTGGAAGGCAAGCGGACAAGGGGGGAGAAATGGCTTCAATGCAGCAAAGACGTGAAGCTAATGCAGCCTTCCATGCAGCAGGATTCATGTCTTCATGTCTGAAGTACCGACGCAGTTCCAGAACCTTCCTAAACAGCATGACGGCCCCCTCCCCATCCCCAGAAACTGGACCTGCTCTTTCCTGTCCTAGACCGACCTCACCACCTCATTGATGAATCACCAACCATGCATCACAAGGTACCGGCAGTTTAACTGCTAGATCTTCCTCTCATTAGCGTGCGCTTACAGCAAGTCTCCCGCATTATGACAAAAAACGTCTGATGTTCTTCAATACGAAGAACTCCACTGACTTCCTGAAAGTGTCACCTCACTCCTTTTTAGTACGATCACCATGACCTTCAGCTTAGTCAGCACCAGGTAACGGTGAAATGTTCAGGTCAGCTGATGTCGCCGTGGTGGGGGCTGTAGACGAGGCTGGCGGGTGCTCCGGAGTCGGTTACATACTGCTGTGCGTTGGTATTTTTTAAGACCAGGAAGCTCACTGAACTTAAAAGCTGAAGTAGTATCCGGGAATTAAATAATCCAGGCCATGAAATCAAATATCCAAGAAGGTTGTAAGGATATAGCCCAGCATTTACCTTCCTTTCCCGGTTATTCAATACCACAATACGGAGAGATGTGTGGAAGTCCGGAAGTCTAGAGTGGAACAGGATCACCATGGACCCCTGGGGCTCCCACATCACAGGGACCCCCAGGTCTCCCACTTCTTCATCTATGCTAGGTGCCGCCACTTTAATCAGCATGTTAAATGAATTAAGGGAGACTCATGGGTACCGGTCAGCATCAGACATTACAAATGTAATACAATGCTCAGTGACATGATCCCCACCGCGAACCCATCAGACAGGCTCATTTGAGCTGCACACTGATTCACAGTGATGCATTCATACACTTATCAGCTGCCATTTACAGCCTTTTCCTGCACTCATGACCCAGGTCACTAACATGACCCTCGCCGAATCACGCTCACTGCGGTGCTAGGATGAACGCCACAGATAACAAAGTGAGGGATGATCACCTGAAAAGGGTGGCTTTATGCTCTGGAGTCTAATTCCAGGTGGCTGTCTGAGCCTCACCCACACAGAGGGCTGCCTGATTTCCTGATCTGTATCTATCACAAGCTACCAAGCTGCCGAACAGGGCGGAGCGAAAGAGCTCAGGCTGCAGCTAAAAGCATCTGTCAGATGAAGGAGCATAATAACCGGCACAGAGCGAGGAGTCTGAAGTCTGAAGTGTACCATTTTCTAAGAACTCAGCTTTACATTTTCGTTTGTATTGTATATTGTTTTATCGTCAGAGAAAAATTCTTAAGGATATGTGACGATACAGATGACGACCTGACCCGAGTCATAACCAGTATGACCCCAGACATAAGCAGCATGATCTTGGACACTGAAAAGTCAGAAGAGATCAAAAATGTTCATTTTAACATGAACTGTTATGTGTTTTGTGGACTGGTTCTTTGAAAATAGTTTAAATGTTAAGTGATAAGTACTATATGATGTTAAATGTAATCATTTGCTACAGTACTGGATAAAACAAGGTCTCAGTTTTTCAATCCCTTGCAGCTACAGAAAAAGGTGAGAAGATGTTGGTATTTTGGTATTGTATATTATTCTACCTAAATTATTGTATTATTGAATGGATTAGAGACGAAAAGCTAACAAACATGTTGAGCTGTCAGTACAAGGGTCAGGACTGTGGTCTGGGATACAGTAGGTAGAGAAAATCAAATACATGGTGCCACTGACTGGAGCTATCCCTGGCACCTGACACTCTCTCCAACCCCTTTGTTAAAAAAAAAAAAACCTAATGGAGCATCTCTAATTTCCATAAATAATAAATACATTATACAAAATATGTTATACACAGTGGTTGGACAAAATAACACAACACAGGAAAAAGGACTAACTTTGAAGTCTTAAAAACACAAATTAAATGAGATTAAAAACACAGTTCGGCAAGGCTGAATGCCAATGAACAGTATGAGTCAGCTGTAAAAAGATCTGATGACTAGCACTTTGAGTTTGCAAAGCAGCGGGAGGCAGCAGCTAACAGAGACTAAAGAGTTATAGCACGAACTGCAGGTGCATCAATCACAAGACCTGCAACATCACGTAAAGTGTCATGGGATCAGTCACAAAACCTGCAGCGGCATATAAAGTGTAAAGGGATCAGTCACAAAACCTGCAGCATCAT
>JAODLD010000047.1:18242892-18283964 GCA_026781065.1 Mormyrops boulengeri
GTGTCATGGGATCAGTCACAAAACCTGCAGCGGCATATAAAGTGTAAAGGGATCAGTCACAAAACCTGCAGCATCATGTATAGTGTGTCATGGGATCAGTCACAAAACCTGCAGCGGCATATAAAGTGTAAAGGGATCAGTCACAAAACCTGCAGCATCATATAAAGTGTCAAGGAATCAGTCACAAAACCTGCAGCATCATATATAGTGTCAAATGATCGGTCACAAAACCTGCAGCATCATATAAAGTGTCAAGGGATCAGTCACAAAACCTATAGCATCATATAAAGTGTCAAGGGATCAGTCACAAAACCAGCAGCATCATTTAAAGTGTCAAGGGATCAGTCACAAAACCTATAGCATCATATAAAGTGTCAAAGGATCAGTCACAAAACCTGCAGCATCAAGTAACATGTCAAGGAATTGGTCACAAAACCTGCAGCATCCTGTAAAGTGTCAGGCTCATGATAGCACATGGTAAAACGGGGGTAGATTGCAAAGAGAAATGTTGGTCAAAAGCCAAAGTTGAAAGAGGAACACTTTACATGTTGCAAAACACCACAAAACCGAATCAGAACCTCTCTGATCCAGTCTGAGCTGCCATTCAGGTAATGTTTATATCCAAGCCAATGCAGAAAGATACCTGGTATAAGGAGCAAAAAAAACCTGAAGAGTCATCCATCACCCCACATCCGGACTGGTTATGTCTGATGGAAGCCAAAGGGCACCTTATGCCGCCACCCCCCAACCCGGCCAACACAACTGGAAGTGCCGACGGTCCAGTTGGAATACACAGTTGAAAGCAAATGAATGCCAGAAAAAATCTGAATTAACTAGACTGGGTGATCCAGGACAGCAGTCGTCTTGGGCAATGCAATCGTATGTATTGTGCTGTTTGAGCGTTATTTCAGCGGCCAGACAAACTGTTCTCATCTATAAGTCCTCCAAGGAACAGGATCTGTTCTGTACTTGGCTGGTTTAAAGATGAAAAGTGTCAAAAAAGAACACATTTTGTACAGGCATGTAAATAATGGGCAAGCATAAGAAAGATTAAGTATATTCGGTTAATATCATACACTATGTTGTTACTTTTGTATCTACGTTTGTGTCTTCATTGAATAAAATTAATATTTTATGACCATAACATTTATACAGAGATTAGCTAGTTGATAATTGCATGTTAAGAGGTATAAACAAGGCTAGGAGCTGTCTGAGCAGAAAGGTAATGTTATTCCATGATAACTAAGTCCAAATGTAAAAAATTGATTCCAGGATTCTCGAGGAACAGCCACATGACAGTCCCCCACAAATTGCGCGAAAGAACATTCTGGCAGGGCCGCCATTTTCAAAGAAGTACTCCACAATGCTCATCCTCATCATGGCAATGTTTGTCTTTAGAGTCATTTGCTTTTTTTTACCTTTTATTCATGATTTCAACACAGACTGAGGATGAAATCTTACAGACTATGACTGTCTAGTCAGGATCAGAATTATTTGGAGCCAGTTTCAGTAAAGTAAAATCAGCCGTTTCATTAAGTGCCATTCTGAAGCCTTGTTAGACATCTACACCAGTGTTCTCTGGAGATGTTGAGGTAGCAATCCCTCTGCAGTCAGCAGGTTCCTGTTACCTGACTCATCTTGGGTCATGCTTTTCACTGTAACTACCAGAAAAGGCGTTAAACATCTCTCTGTCACAGACATGACTCTACAACTGTAAATACTGTCCAGATCCCTCCCTCGTCATTGCAACGATAAAAGCGAGATCCTGACTGATGATCTAGCAGTCTTTTTCACTAAACCCAGAGCACACATTAGGAAAAAAGCATAACTCTGAGCACCAAAATCAGGAAAACAAGAACAGGAATTGGCTATGTTCTTACCTTTTGTAGACTAGTGGGGTTGAGTTGCGTTTTATCTATTATTTTTACAGCCACCTGGAACAACATGAAAATGTTGAATGAAGATAATTTCCCATCCATGTCTTAAACACATTTATTCAGCCGAAGGAGGTTAGTCACGGCAGCTGGTAACCAATCAACAACCTGAATTGCTTCAGCACAATATCTAGATGTATTTTTAGCGAAAGCAATGAGATAAACTACAGCTAATATTTAAACAGCGGTCAGTATGGTTAGGCCGTGAGTATCCGAGATGGACCTCCCAGTCTGCTGGATGGACTCCGTATCTAGCAGAATGGAATACGTCTTCTGTCCAGCTAGCTGTCATGTGGGTGCATCTTACTCTCACTGCCAAAGGTTTGTGAATTATTGGACATTACTTGAATAACTGCATTTTGTATAGATTCTGACCTTAACTTCAAAGGAGTATGGAGTAACACTGCATCTTCCCGAACAACATGTCTTCCTTATGTTGTGAAATGTACTTACTTTACAAACTTTTATGACCATTTCATTACATTGTATCCCACTATCTTACATACAATGAATAAATATGTTTACACACAACTTAGATTAAAAACATTGTGCAATACTAACTTTCAACATCATTATTTAAGAAAAGATTTTTTTCACTAGACCAGACCATGTCTGGCACGCAATAGTTACGTTTGCTGGCCACCAGGATCAATAAAATAATCATTTTAAAAAAGATATTATGTTCAAGTTCCATGAATAATTACTAAAATAACTGCTACTTGCATACCAACACAAAAATAAGCTTCTCTGGAAAAGGAAAAAAATAACTGATTCAGAATGTAGGTCTTTTAAAAAAAAAATCTAACAAGTCTTCTATTGTATGGCTATGCAACATGAAAATAATCATTAAAATGACCCCGTGAATCTTGGATTTGGTCTCCACAGAAAATAATTGCCCAGGGCTGAACTAGACAATCCTGAGTGATCAGTGAAATACTCTGTCCAGATTCAGCTTCTGATCTGGTCCAGAATGAGGACACTGTATCAGAAACACAACTTTAATGTACATTTCAGAACATGTGATTCAGCTGAGGGGTGTGGAAAATGACTGTCTCCCATCCTAACTCTGATCACGTGTTTTTAGCACCGGCAAAAGAATGCTGCAGAAATACTTTTAAAGTTAGAAAATACTTAATTTCTTGCAACTTTTTGGAACTACTGTTTTTGATTTTCAAGAATTTCACTAAGAATTAAACCTAACTTACTTAATTAACAAGGACTGCACCTAATTTCGTTGTACATAGTACAATGACAATAAAGATATTCTGATTGATTGATTAATTAATTAATTAATTAAATTTATGCTTTCAATAATACTCGTATTCAAAACTTACGGAAAATTGTACTGTGGTTCCCTGAACAGCAAATAGCTGATGAGCTACATGCAGACATGCAGGAAGTGACACGAGAGCGAGTGGCCCTCACCTCGCGGCCGGTCAGCACGTGGCGCGCCAGCTTGACCTTGGCGAAGTTGCCCTTGCCGATGGTCTTGAGTAGCCGGTAGGCGCCGACGTGCGGCTGCTCGTCCGTCGCGAAAGTGATGGAGCTGCGGCAGCGGGGCAGGCTCTGCCGGCTGCTGGACTTGGAAGGCGGACCAGGAGGCTCGTGGTAGCCGTCCACGGATGTGTGCTGGAAGAGAAGATGTGCGGGTGAGCTGCAGGCTCACAGGGATGAGGGGCAGCAGGCTCACTCTGGGAGAGAAGCCCAGTCTCGTACCCTGTACTGACCACGGACTAAAGATAGCAGGTAAGGCTTGCATAGAGCCTATACAGCAGTTAATATTGCAGCTTCAGATCATTAGGGTTGGGAGTGCGGATCATACCTCCATGGTCTGTGAAATGATGCTGTATTTGTCATCAGCATAAGTACAGGAACATTGGAATGCCTTTTTTTGCATTCCCATCTTCCTCACATTTGAGACATAAATACACACAAATACGTGTGTGAGTGACATTCTTCATTAAGGGCCTTAATCAAGCTCCCCACGGTGATGTGACTATTCTGCTGACCATGGGATTTGAACTGATGACCTTCACATCACAGGCACCGAGTCCAACCCCACAGAGCCACTCATTGCCCCCCATAAGAAGTCTGCATGTTTTTTTCAGTTTCCGATTTTTCAATTAATGCTAAGCATACACTAGAAGACTTTGACAAGACTCTGAAAACACAGATGATTTTATCAGGAAGTCAAGAAGGGAAAAAGACAGCTATCCTGATCACCTTACAGCAAACGATCGAGATGATGGGAGCGTGCCACAAATTTAGCGGAAGCACGATTTCATTCCAGCATCGGAAATTTCTCTACGACATCGCCTGAAATGTTGTTTGCTGTAAAACCAGCATTAGTGCAGTTAGGTGAATCTGCATCACCAACTTGCCCATCGTGTGATAGTGTGTGCCCTGTGATGGACCGATATGACCCCAGGGTGCCCCTGTTCTTCCCAGGATAGACCCCAAACATCATGACCCTGTCATGGAAAAAAAGTGATTATGGATGTACTGTGCTTATAGACAGGAGCGAGCCCGTATCACTTCCTCAATCTGTGGTTTGATTTTTCCGAGTTCACACAGGGACGTGATTATTGCATAAAGCACCAAAGGTTACAAGCTCTCTGGCCTTAAAAATCAGGCTCCACAAGTTTGTTACTGTGAAGCCAGTAAAAGGACTAAAACTAGGATGTGCATTTCTGTCTCACGGTATTCAGCACCAGGAGCTGAGGGAGCGGGTCACGCCATCTTACCACCAAAGCACGTTTGGGTCAGAAACAGCTACTGTGCAAGTTTAAGTCTGTTAGAAATGTCTAACAAAACCTAAATGACCCACTTTTAGTTCACATATATATTGTTTTTAATTTGATTCAGTTTTTGGTAACACTTAATACTTAAAGCTGTCATGTATAATGCATTATAGATACCTTCGATACAAAGCATCGTTAATTCTTATTTTATTATAATGCACTATGAAGGTATCTATAGTGCATTATAGATGAGAGCTTCATTAAGCATTCATAATGCATAATACATATGGCTATAAGGTGTTATAATGCCTTTTATAAAGTTATAGCCATGTTAATAATGCTTTATGAATGTGTCTGCATTAAGCAAAATGTTACCCAATTTTCTTCATTATGCTAAACAAACTACATGTACTGTAATTTCAGGATTCTCTTATAAGATGGTGGTGGAAACTTGGTAGTAAGTAATATGTCTGTAGGCAGAGGCACACCCAGGATAGACAAACACTCACAGCCTCGGTGCTTAGAGGTAAGGAGTGCACACTGTTATAGCGTGTTGCCACGCCCACCACATGAAAAAACCACCTCAGGGATGAGAACCCGAATGCAGCCATGCGGCAGGTGATGCCTCAGCACCACACTAGCTCAAATGAAATGGAACAGTGCAAGTTTTTTCCTACTAGTTGGAGAGCCAATCCTGCCACCAACCCCCAAATTTTCCCTGAATGTTGGAGGACCTCCTTAAAGGGCAGGATGTAGGTTAAAGTCAAACCCAGGTGGAAGCAACTGCAGGTTAAGGGCCTTGCTGAAGGGCCCAATAGAGCAGGATCACTCCTGCCATTCACGGGATACAAACCAGCAACCTTCCAATTGCTGGCATAGATCGCAAGCCTCAGATCCACCACTCTGTCTCTGTGCAAAGTTTTCTGTATAATTATGATCTATGCTAAGGCTGGAAATTGTGACAAAACACAACATGTAGAATTTGGCTCAGCTGCGCACAGGAAGTACTGCAAATTGTGGAGTAATTTCTTACATTACATGATCTTAGTGCAGAGAAGTATAAACAGCAACAAAAGCCCTCCCAGACTTAAGATGTGACTGATTGCAGGTCAGACTGCAATCATAAGAAAGGCTGCACTGAAATGTACAGAAACATCAGCTTGTGGACAGATATTATCTCACATCTCACCCTCACACCTCTGTGAAAACATCCAGGAAAATTGACCAGGAGCCAGTTTTGAGTAGAAGGTATAAGAGTACAACCAAAATATTAATAAGTTACAGGAGTGTCTCCCAGTCTGGTCCTGAACCCACAGACAGTCCAAGTTTTTGCCAGGAGCTGGGAGGGAGCAAAAATGTGGACTGTCTGGCAGGGAACCGGGAGGGAACAAAAATTGTGGACTGTCTGGCAGGGAGCCGGGAGGGAACAAAAATTGTGTACTGTCTGGCAGGGAGCCGGGAGGGAGAAATAATGTGGGCTTTCTGGCAGCCGGGAGGGAGCAAAAATGTGGACTGTAGCAGGGAGCCAGGAGGGAGCAAAAATGTGAGCTGTCTGGCAGGGAGCTGGGAGGGAGCATAAATGTGGGCTGTCCGGGAGGGAGCAAAAATGTGGGCTGTCTGGGAGGGAGCAAAAATGTGGGCTGTCTGGGAGGGAGCTGGGAGGGAGCTAAAATGTGGACTATCTGGCAGGGAGCCAGGAGAGAGCAAAAATTTGGTCCATCTGCGGGTTCCCATGGACCAGATTGGGAAACACTGAGTTACAGAACAAAAAAGGGACCCCTAACTGTACAACCTGGGTTAACGGACTTAGCCGGTCAGGCTGACAGAGTTTCAGCTTTTCTTGCCAGCGCTTTGAAGGAACCAATAGAAGGATATTTTCTGTATTATTATTATTATTATTATAATTATTGTTATGTGAAAATAATAACAATAAGAAGGAGAATAGATGAGAAACGCAACAGTTTATTAATTTCGTTTTAGATTTTTAACATTTAGACCTCAGTGACAGATTCAGCTAATTTAGTTCATAAAACACACATACATTGGCCAAGCAAAGCACAGATATGGTAATGAAAAGTCTGTGTAGCACAGCCCATAGCACGATCTCTTTCACTGTCAACAGTCAATAACGTGTTTGTTCCTTGTTATCTGTAAGCAGTATCAGATGGAGAATTTTCCGGAGGCCGACATCTCAGTTAAGATCTACATCTTTCAGGCTACATGAGTGCCTTTAAAAAACCCAAGAGCATTTTCCTGTGGTGAATGGCCTCGAAAGCTCCCTCTGATTATGGGAAATCAGGCACGCATTTCAAGGCAACTGGAAAACAAGCATGCTCCAAAGCAGGAAGTCAGGAGCATTAAATACCAAAGAATTGTTTTGGTTTGGGTGTCCCTGAAAAATTAAATGCAACATAATCATAAAAAAATATAATAAAAAACTTTATAACTGTATAGATCCAGAGCTCATTTTAAACTTTATGTATTTAAAAATGACATCCATCTGCCCATTTTCGAGCCAGCAGAATAAAACTTTCTAATTAGTCTCCTGAGCTTGTAAGCAAACTTTAACCATTAGGTTTAGCTAAGAGTGATCAGTATGACAGTAGCAGGTCCTTTTCGCGTTCAGCTCCCCCACTTTGGAACTCCCTCCCCAGTGTCATTCATCTAACAGCCTCCTCATCCATAATGTGCTTTGTTGTTTTCTTATATGTTTGCTTTATTCTATATAAGCGTCTGAGATCCTGAAAAGTGCTATAGAGATAGCTGGACCCTTTCCAGGCAGGACAAGGCACAAGACTGGGGCACATGCTTGACGGGATGCCCTTTAAATGTCTGCCTTTGAAATAAAACATGTACACATGATGTTTTAGCCTAGTTAAACTCCAGAGGATACGGATATGAAAACCATCGGTGAAGGGAAAGTCATTTCCGCGTCTGCTGGTGGGGTGGGAGAGTCGCAGGAATCCTGCCGATTTCTGAACGGATTAGTTCTGAGTGAGATCATGCGTTTTATTGCGCTGCCAGATGCGACAGCTGCGGGGGCCATTTCTGGAAAGCATGGCCAATTTTCCCTCCACTTACGCTGGGACGCCTTAGTCCGCAAGCTCGCCGCCAGCGTGCTAATGCTGCCCTTTAAGTTTAATTGGCCAGCCAATCAGCATTGGTCGCATGCATGCGGGTGCTCGGAGGTCCCTGCACAGCCTGTTAGCAGCCTGAGCCGAACGAGGGTCAGACGCGGTGCAGAAATGTGGACTCTGGATTATGCAGCTGGGTCAGGGCGAGACACGCCACCTGAGCTCATCGGCATATTAACGCTAAAACCTGTCACCTTTTGCGTCAAACCTTTCTTCCTAATGCTGTAAGCAGCTGAGGGCCAGAGTGGCACTGCGGATTTGTAGAAACGACAGCAGTAACCAGCGTGCTTCCTCTCAAGGGCATTAAGCCCCTGAACGGGAAGGCTAGATTGACTGCTTTAATCAAAATGATGAGCATTTCGATCGGACAGGCTGCCTGTGGATCTGACAGGAGCTTGTGAGGACTGCAGCCTGACAATACATTATACAGAACACACACACAGTCCACACCCTCATATCCCAAGAATGATCGTAACCCCCACCCAGCGCTAACCTTAACAATAAGTAACCAAACAAAATACAAGACTTTTGGCATTTGTAGTTTTTTGATTGCAGTCACAGATTTCTATAAAATTGAGTTTCCCCTTGTTGGGACCAAAAATATGGTCCCCACAACATCAAAGAAATAGGTTTTTATTATGAATTTGAGGACATTTCACCCCACAATGTAATATATACATGACCCACACACAGATACACAGACACACAAGCTCATTTTATTAAATAAATCCATTGATTTTGCAACACTGTAAAAAGGCCATGAGTTGCACAGCACAGTGTAACATACAGTAACTCTGTGACACACCTGCATACAGTGTGGCGTAAAGGTGCCAGGGCATGTTAGTAAACAGAAAAAAAAAGGATTCACAGGCGTACTGCACATGGAATGCCTGACAAGGAGATTTCTTGCTTTTCAGGACTTGGAGCCCAAAATGCCGCATTTTCCTTCACAGTGTGAGGCAGCGATCAGCCCCCGCTTAAACACCGCGGGGCTTTCCCCAATCTGCCTGCCCCCGGATGCTGCGTGCTCCGCACAGCCTGTCAGTGATGCAGTCGTGCCATTTCATTCGCGGCAGTACTAATATAATTAAACCCGTGATCCTGAAACACAGGGCAGGGGCTGCAAAGTTCATACATCCGTGTGGATATGAAGTCGACAGCATTTACTGCAGCTTCGAACCCAGGCTGCAGAGTGTCACCAACAGCACAAAGCCAGAGTAACTTTATTAAGAGTAACTTTATAAAGCCATCAGATCTCTGAAGGGAATGAAATGCCTGCACAATTACCATGGCAACACTGGGACCCTTTAACTGATTGGCTGACAGACCAGTGTCTGCCCACAGCTAAGCCCAGCAACAGCCACCAAGGACCCTCCACCCTGCACGATGCAGGTTAATGACCCACTTCAGGAGACACCGGAAAGCCCCTCAGCTGCACCGCGGGGGGCCGCTGGTTTACTGACACAAGGGTCACTCGCTGATCGTGGGGTCAGCCAGGGTCGGCCATAGAACAGCAGAACACAGGAAGAGTCAAAGGGCCACAGCTATGTTAATGCAGCAGCTTCCATACACCTTCCAACCGCGTTTCCTGATCAGGGTCGCAGGGGGCCTGGAGCCCATCCCAGGTATGACAGGGAACAAGGCTGGGGACGCCCCGGCTGGGAGCCCAGTCCATCACAGGGCACAAGGCTGAGGACGCCCCGGCTGGGAGGCCAGTCCATCACAGGGCACAAGGCTGAGGACGCCCCGGCTGGGAGGCCAGTCCATCACAGGGCACATACACACTATGGGCCAGTCTAGAGATGGCAATTAGTTTGACTGCAAGAGTACCAGGAGAAAACGGGTGCAATGCAGTAAGTTTCCCAGTCACATGGCATGGGTGGGAATGGGTGTGTGTCCTGCGATGGACTGGCACCCTTATCCAGCGCGTGCCCCCGCCTTTCGCCCTACGATGGACTGGCACCCTTATCCAGCGCGTGCTCCCGCCTTTCGCCCTACGATGGACTGGCACACTTATCCAGCGCGTGCCCCCGCCTTTCGCCCTACAATGGACTGGCACCCTTATCCAGTGCATGCCCCCGCCTTTTGTCCTGTGCTGCCACAGCCCTACACCACAGATGTGACTGCAGGAGGATATGTCTGGTCTTGGTGACAGCCCTGACTACACTGGGGAAACCAAACAAAACAAAAACATAAAAGGATAAAAATAAAAACACGAGTTTCAGATACCATTAAGACTTAAGTAGCTTTTATTTAATAAGTAACGATAGCTCTATGGGTTTCTTCCAACCAATTATTATTAAAAGTGAATAGCAAATGTTTTCATGATGTTGGGCCTACTCTAATGTAAACTGATGTCCGGGAACATTGTATAAATGATTATTCTTATAATATATTTCATTCTGAAATTTTAATATGTATAGAAAGAGAAAAGTTACTCCATTTTCCCTGTCCGTTTTGCTTGTGCTCTCTGCAATGCGCTTTCAGCGCCAATCAATAATGTCTTTAAAAATATTCCTGCCTACCTATATCCTTACGGAACCGCAGCTCTCTGCATGCTGGAGTAAGATCAAATGTCTCCGGTGGTCACGGAGCATCAGGTGAACCGGAATCAGCCTGTTCAGCCGCTCTCATTTCCGAGAAGCGGCACGGAGAGATGTGGCCGCACACTCTCGCCTTACACGCAGAGTCACCTGCAGCCCTGATACCGGCCCCAGAGACTCACAACAGCAAAGCCACCGCTCTGATTTTATACTACATTTATTCAGCAGATGCTTTATGCTTTTATCCAGAGCAACACACGACAAATTGCAGATTAAAGGCCCTGCTCATGGGTCCAACAGTGAACCAGCAACCTTCTGATCACCATCACAGAGCCACACACTGCTCTCCCATCCCAGACTTAAACACCCAAGCTCCCCTGTCCCATTCAAAACAGCATCTATATTTCTCTGCCTCTCCTGTGACGTGTTCATATTCTCTCTACCGCAGTTAAAGGGGCCTCCTTCCCCATTAAACATGCCATTTACTGGCCAAAGCCCCATATCTTCTGGTCCTGAACAGTATCTAGATCAGGGTTCCCCAATTCTGGTGCTGGAGGGCCAGTCTGCACCCCAGTTTGCAGATTTCCCTGCCCACCTTATTCAGCTCACCAGCAAATTGCCAGGTTTAGTAGGTGTGTTTGAGCAGGGAAATCTGCAAACTGTGTCACAGACTGGCCATTGGGGATTGGAGAACCCTGATCCAGGGACTCTCACAGCACCATTTGTATGGTACTGCACTTCATTGGCTCTCTACCTGTACTCAGCACAATGACAATAATCATGAATGTAATCTAGCCTTTTCTGGGTGATAGCGGCTAACATCAGCTTATCAGGGTCTCTCCTGGAGATAACCTGCTTTCCACAGTCCAAAGACATGCAGTAAGGTTAACCAGCATCTGTAACATGCCCACAGTGCATGTAAGGGCCATGTGATGGCCTGGCATCCCATCCGGGGCATCCCCCTGTCCTGCAATGGCTTGGCATCCCGGCCGGGGCGTCCCCCTGTCCTGCGATGGCCTGGCATCCCGGCCGGGGCATCCCCCTGTCCTGCGATGGCCTGGCATCCCATCCGGGGCTTCCCCCTGTCCTGCGATGGCCTGATATCCGATCCAGGGCGTCCCCCTGTCCTGCGATGGCCTGGTATCCCGTCCAAGGTGTTCCTCATCCTTGTGCCCTAAACTCCAGGCTGCTCCTCAGCCATATACTGGCTAATAATTACACCACTGAAGCCTGGGCAGTATGACGGTATTATGGTATACCCCGGTATTTAGAAATCCCGATGGTATTACTTTTAATAACGTAAAAACTACAGACGCTCCTCCTTCTATGACACTGATACAGAGATACTGCATTGAGGTGATATATGCACACAGCGTTAGCGGCAATTGGAGCCTCACTTAAGTTAAAAAAAAGTCAAAGAATAACATGTATGCGTAGGTTAATGGCACAGAAAGAAAATGCGCCATGAACTGTTGGAGCATACGCGGCACGTGAATCCTAGCGTGCATGCGGCCGCAAATCAGGCGGTGGCAGTGGTGCCGATAAACTAAGGGTGACCTTATCTCTTTGTTTCCCTAGCGTTCACTTCCCCACTGATGAGTCCATTTAGAGTTCACTATATGGATTGATTATTTATTTAGTTTTTTTTCTTCTTCGTTTTAAATACCGTCATATACAGTATACCAGGGTGCAGTGTCTAGAAGGTACGACGGTTTGAAAAGCCGATACCGCCCAAGCCTAACACCACTTATACAGACACCGATCAACCTAACTGCAGGTCTTTCAGCTGCAAGAGGAATCCAGAGAATCCATAGGAAACCCGCATGATACAGGGATGGCATAAGGCTCCCCCCCCACAGAGCAGATGTGGTATTCAAACCCATAACCCTGGAGGTCTGAGACAACAGGGCTGCCGTCTGAAGAAATGTGCCGCCCGCACCTAAAAAAAAACAGCATTACTGCAAAAACAGAATAATGTGCCATACAGAGTAGATTCCTGCTACAGTAAAATGATGCAGAATAATTATGACATCACAGGAGGTTTGGGAATGATGTGCATGTTCGGGGAACTGCATCCAAATAATGGGCGGAGCACAGTTCTGTGGCAGGCCGGCAGAAATCCTCCCTGTAGGGTTAGGCTGAGATTCTGCTGACTACATTTCATTACAAAAGCTGCTGTTCCAGTTTAAAGTATTATTTAAACTGAATTTTGTTAAACTTCATTCATCCTTGTGATGACTTTCAATATTGCTTTACATCATTACACATTCAGCATGCATGAGCCTGATCAAGTTTTTGTACAACCTTTTATTTAAAATAAAATACTGATCATCTTATTATGAATAATGAAGGAGACCTCTGTGATGGATTTGGGGATCCCTCTAAATGACAGTCCGGCTTGTCGCCGTTTTGGGGGGGGTGGGGGTGCCCAGAGAGCTTGTGTGTTGATGAGCAAGTACACAGGAGGCAGCTGTATCCTGTAATACTGACAATGATGGACTAAAAGCCCAAGAATATGAGGCAGGGCTTGAGTTGAAGAAGGCCTATGATGTCACCCCTCCTTGGCGGAATCCTTCTCAATGGCTCCGCCCACATCTCAGCATTCAAGCTGGCCTCCAGAAGGAAAGTCAGCCTCCCATATTATGGGAAATTTACACTGGGGGGCATCCTCATGCCGGCGTCCCTGAATCATGTCCCAGCCACGGGCATTCCTGCACCTCCATCCCGGCCCTGAAGAGGGCGGTAGTGAGCCAAGGGCCAAGTGACCCTCCTGAATGACTTGCTGTCTTTCCTACTGATGCAGCTATAATGTCAGCTGATCACACCTCCTCTCTTATCCTCGCAACAACTCCATCAGCGGCTGCTCCTGCAGTTCTCCCAGGATCCCTCCTCCCTCGCCGCCCCCATAAAGTGTGAGCCCAAAGCGACATGCCCGAATAACAGAGCCCTCATCGGGTTTCCGGTGTCTCCGTAGTTGCATTACACTACCATAATGCTGTCAATCATGCATCAGCCAATCAGGCACGATTCAAATTACCTCACGCGCAAAGAATGCATTACAGCCCTAATGTAAAGCACGAGAGTGGCCCCAGTAAAGCAAGAGAACGGCTTGTGAAAAATAATCATTAAATCGCACATACCGAGTGTCTAAGGGGAAGGTCATTATATACTGAATTCATTATGCTTAATAAAAGCGTTTCATTAACGAGTGTAAGGTCAGAGCCTAAACAGAGCCGTCGCTGTTAAATGTAATTCCTTAAGCATGTAGATGTTTCCTTTTGGATAACCACTCGTCTGAGTGCCTCATTATGTTTAAAGCTTGTTTGTTTCACAGGGTGCTATGGAAGTCATGTGACCAGACATTTAGGAATTCATTCAGTAGCCAGCAAGCATCTCAGGCCTGTCCTTGGAAGGAGACAGACTTACTGTATCCCACCTTTATGTTGTGGCCTTATTGATCAGTCTGTAAACATACCCAATCACCAAATAATTACAGATGTTTTTTTCAATAAAACTTCATATTTTAAACTTCAGATTTTGTGACACTGTAAAGACTTTTTCAGGGGGAAGTGTCATGCGAGTGACAGGACTGCCACAGTCTCCCCCCCCTGCGTGCTTGGCGTCCGCGGCTTTGTGGGCCTGACGGCTCCTCTCTGAGTGCGTCGAGGGAACAAAAGCCGGACTGGAGTTCCGTGGAGTGAGTGTGCGGGCGCCCCAGGCAACTGAGCGCGCCAGGCAACCGGCGCTGACGTCTGAGGCAGAGAGAGGAGACGGCTGTTTATGCTGCCAGTGAAGGAACGGAGAGAGAGCGAGAGAGAGAGTGAGAGAGGAAGAGAGGGAGGTGGAGTGAGACACTGGGAGGCCCTTAGACACATCGCAGTATGACGGAGCCACGTTCCTGCAGTGAAAAACAAGTCAAATCTGCACATATTTCTAAATTAAAACATGGTATTCATGAGCACATTATGTCATCTAGTGCAGGGTTTCCCAACCCTGAGGCACCAGTCCATAGAAAGCTGGGGGGCTGGGGGAGGGGTTGGTTAATTTGCAAAAATAAATGAGGTTTCCAAGCTAGGCCTAAACTTATTAAGACTAATTGCCAGCACCCGCCCAGGTCAACAAGTTTTACCAGTCTGAAACATTTTTGCGAAACATACACCAGTCCGCAGACATCAGAAGGTTGAGAAGCCCTAGTCTAGTCTAAGTGAAATTTCTATGCGTTCGCTAGGTCTGCACAAAGACGCACAGATTGAATGAGCTGAATCCCGAGCGGTAACTGCTCACATGGAGCTAGTCAGAGGGCTGAATGTTTCTGTCTATAACCGCTCATCCAGTACAAGGTCACACTCCCTGGGTTGGAGTCCATCACAGGACAGGGACACCTACAGGATAATCCAAAAACCCCTATTAACCACCAGAGATCAAAGCACCAGAAAGAAATCTATGAGCACAGGGAGAATTTGCAGGTCCCCTAAGGCTGGAACTGAACCCCCAACCTTGGGAATCCAGGCCGTGGCCCAGCACACTACCTGGAGTTAACATGCTCATTTTCTCACACAGCATACTAGACAAAGAGCAAAGGCAGTATTCCCAGTGTGAGGCTGCTAGTTAGGGATGCTCGATTATGGCAAAAAATCATAATCACAATTATTATGCTGAGATCACAATTAACACGATTACTCATTGACTTTGGAAAAATCGTGTATTTATTGAACTTTTTTTAAACAAAAAACAAACATGTTGTGTTAACAATGGGTTTCCTTGAACGCTTTCAATGGGAGCTTCATTGCGAAACGAAATGGGATGGAAATCGTTTTATTTTGATCATTCTGCGTTGATAATTATTGGAAGTCAAAATCACAAATGAAGTTAAAATTTCATGAATTGCCCAGCCCTACTGCTAGTCAGACATGTTTATACCAAGTGGTGGCTGAAAATTTGTCCGTCATACGAACTTTTTAATGACCCGCAACCTGTTCTGTTTCAACACATTTAGTTTTAGACTGGCACCCTGATATGAATTCAGTCTTATTTAATACTCATTGTCATTAAATATCAGGAACACTGCCCATAGTCAAATCATTGTTAAAGACAAATTAATGAACTGATGACTTGTGTACCTGCAATTATGGCTAAATATAGGCATAGGTGTGACCGTGAGATAGTCTATGCTTGGTTAGCGTCTGTATTTCTTCCCTGTGCACTGCGTCCTTCACCATAACGTGTGTCGACACGACAAAACAGGCCTATCTAAGCAACGATCCCCAACCCACACGTTTGCAAGATCCTTCAAAAGGAATGATGAGGTTCTACCATTTCACAGCAGCTCAGAGAAACCTCACTGGGATAACACTTTACGTGACAGGGCACAAATGCTTAGTAATAACTCACAGTAATAACTCACAGTTACTACTGAAGTACAAATTATGAACAAGTCACGAACAAATATAGTCTACTTGAGATAAAAGATGCATCATGATTCATTAACGATGAACAAACATGAGATCAGTAATTTGCTGGTGTTATTCATGACTTTGTGTTATTCCTTTAGTAGTTCACAAAGGTTTACAGAATTAACAGATACAGTAACAAATACAGTAACTGCTTACGACAAAACATGCATCATGATTCATTAATGATGAATTAACACGAGATGAGTATGTAACTAATATTTAGTTAGTTTTTAATTAGTACATAAGTAATAGCATAATACCATTTCTCTAAGACATTTTTCAATTTCTTAAAAATGCCAAAAAAAGAGATTTAAAAAAATCATCAAAAAGAAAACTAACACCCTCAACTACCAGGCCTAATACTGAACACAGGTGCAGGAATCAGACCATTTTACATCTTACGCTAAATCAGCAATCAATTAGCTCGACAAATGGCACACAAATGGAGTCTCAGCACATTAAACACAAAAAATGGTGAAGTCGATCAGCGCCGCTGTGTCTCGCGGCGTAACAGACCCGCCCACAGCTCCCAAACCATCCACAGGCTAATTTTTCCCCGAAGCCCGGTGACTCTCGCGGCTCTGGCTTCTCGCCTGATGTGTGATTAATTAAGGGACCCAAGAAATGAGCTGCTTTCCCGGACAGGAAGCCGCAAGTTCAGATTGGCAGCCATGCCTTCAAAAAGCACTTTCTGCCCATTCAAACACTACTTTTATTTCAAATCATACGGACGACAAGAAAAATTCACACAGACGAACATTAGTGATCTTCCGCAATCTCACACCATGTAAAAAGGGTCATGTTTTTCCCACTAAATATGAAACTCAAGAGCTGCAGTGAGAGCTTTATTGTAGATGCAACAGACTGAGCCATTCTGAGACCTTCACGAAGTGAGCACAAGCGTCCCAGTGGCAACTGATCACAAGGTTCACTGTGGTCCGCAAACGGAAGAGCCCAACAAGGGCCCCTTTGTATGGGTGACAATGAACGCTTCGCCTCCAGACGGGAAGCAGCAGATCCCATTTAATTAAGAGCCGCCGTGCCTCTGCCGCGATGTGGAATCTCCCAGAAACTCTCCGATGCTGACCAGTTACTGTAAAATAGTGTTTCTCAACCCCGTCCTCAGGAACTCCCAGACAGTGCACATTTTTGCCCCCTCCCAGCTCCTGGTAGCAAAAACGTGCACTGTCTGGAAGTTCCCACAGGACAGGTGAGAAACACTGCCATTATGTCACCACTGTCCCCATCTTTATCATGATCATGTTGCTGTTCTGTGCTGGCACCACAGAGGATGCGAGTACTTGTAGCAGTCTGTGGAGCACCATCTAATTTGGCGTCCCCTCACAAGGGGGCGCCCAAGGTAGCCTCCTATTAGCCTGCCTGGTTGACTGGCACCGCACTGTACTGCGCTGAACGGAGTCCTACACCTAGATTTATGGCTGTTTCACTTAACAGCAGAAAAGGCCTCAGGACACTTGAGGTATCCGGAGTGTCACATGCAGCTTAATAACCGTGTCATATAACACTCACGCACTTACACTGCAGCACAACCGAAAATGCTGATTATTAATTAATGGTTCCCCCAACTCTAAGGCAGCAACACCGGGGAACTTAACAGTCTAAGTATGAAAAGCCCATCTAGTAACAAATCACTGGGTGTTTAAAGGTCACTTTCAGCCAGGACGTACATCCACTGACAGGGTGCAAGACAATTACACACACTGCCCCGGCCAACTCCGACAGCTACTATCCTGTAATACAAGGAGTAGCGCTTGATATTATCCAGCAGTTTAAAAAAAGGAAACTGTAGCCTAGCATTGTGCTGTTAAAATTACAGCTAATTAAGAGAGCAAAATGCAGAGTGTCAACTACGTGCAACCAACACATTAATGATAATAGTTTTGAAGCAAAACACTATGAATGGCCGCTGATAATGATGAAAGAGTGTAGCCATCAAACTAATACATTGTGAATGTTTAATATACATTACACCAAAGGTTCCAGAACCATGTCTAGTAACAAGTTCTGCTGAATAAGTTTCATAAAATAGGTTTTGCAACTGTGATGAGAATCCAAATGCAAACCTTGTTATAAAAGCATGAGAACAAGACACCGATATTACTCTTTCCCAAGAATAAAGGTGACAGCTTGATTTATGACTACAATATCCTGTGACTCTTTTAATCTCACAGACAGCTAAATTACTAAAGTGAATAGGCTCGACCCACAAATAAACTGTAGCAAAGAAAAGTGTACAACATTACCATTAAATGTGGAAAGATCTACTTTTTACATTTACTTACTTGGCAGATGTTCTTGTTCAAAGCGACGTGGGAGAGAGAAAGGTGATACAACACATAGCAGCCAGCTGTCAGGGAACCAGCTGAGGTACCAGTGCGCTGGGAGGAGCTTCCAGCCAGTGAGTGGGAGTAACTACAGGACAGCTGTCAGGGAATCAGGTGAGGTACCAGTGAGCTGGGAGGAGCTTCCAGCCAGTGAGTGTGAGTAAGTACAGGACAGCTGTCAGGGAACCAGCTGAGGGACCAGTGAGCTGGGAGGAGCTTCCAGCCAATGAGTGGGAGTAACTACAGGACAGCTGGCAGGGAATCAGGTGAGGTACCAGTGAGCTGGGAGGGGCTTCCAGCCAGTGAGTGTGAGTAAGTACAGGACAGCTGTGGGGTAGCAGCTGCAGGAACACGGCTTAACTTAAAGAGCTCACGTCTGTAAGCATGAGTGATGCACACCTGTCATTATTCCATTAACATGGACATGTAATAATATGAGATTTTACTGCTATATTTCCAAATACTACAAGACTTTTGCATTTGCCGCACTGTATAGTCTACATGCAGTAGAGTTACTTATAGGACTTTGTGTGCATGACCAGCAGCTGGTTCGAATCCCACAAATAGCTGTGTTATTTCACCATTGGGCCCTTGAGTAGGACCCTGAACCCCAGTCTCTCCAGTGACACTGGCCTTCCCTGCTGTCTGATCCTCATTTGTATGTTGCTTTAGACAAAAGTTCCTGCTAAATAATGGTATTTTTACAATAGCAAAATTCAAAAGAACAACCTAATTCTATAGTGGGATTAGGTCACTGGATTACGACAGGTCAGGTCCCCTGCTAGGGGTATTTCAACTGGCCTCCTACTAGGATTAGAACCAAGCCTGTAGCTGTTCTATACTATCATACAGCTACCACATGCACTGACTGCAATCAGCTGCATACCAGTGCAGTGATAAATTATTAGACAACAGGTGTCTTGAGTAGGTTATTTGGACCAGGAGCAGAAACAAATTAGCTCAATGCAGTCCGCAGAACAGGACAGGTGATGAAAATGTTTTAAAACTGACATTTCAGGTGTGTCTCCATACAGTGGCGATGAATAAGGCATACAGATGAAACAGTGTGTATTTAAGCATTTACACTTCACAGAAGAAACTGGAAAAAAACAAAACTTTCATTGTTGAGGACCATTAGAAAATCAATTTTGGCTGATTACGTCGGAAGTGCACTTTATAAAAGTTACTTAAGGCCCAGGATGAAGGGTACAACATAGAGTACAGTGCTGAGGGCTCTCATGCACCACTCCAAACCTGAGTTACTATACCCTAATATAACCATGCGAGCAGCTAGTTAACGTAACATTTAATTAATCATGCGTCACTGGTGCCCAGCCCTGGTCCATCTCCTTAAACTCAGCTATTAAACGCTATATCAAAGTACTTATTTGGATGGTTAAATCACCTCACCTGGAGCTCAAGCCTGTCAGGCTAATAATAAATCATATCCCCAAACCTGCAGGAACACTCTGAGCGCCCCTATCTGAAGCACCTCCTGACTGCAGGAGCAAAGACGAGCTTACGGAGTCCTGTTCAGGGTAACGCACAGCGGCCCGGCGGCGCTTAAGATAAGACAAAGCAGCTACAGGCAAATAGCAAGTATCAATGTAGCCTGACGAGCCCAGAGATGAAGCAGGAGGATGGATCGTGATTAAAGAGCTACACTTATCGAAGTGCAAGAATTCCTTTCTTTTATACCCTTGACTCAGATACGAATCCTCTTAATCCCTACCCCTGGGTGGGACAGTCACCGGAGCTGAGTCCTAAATCAGTTATAAATGTAGCAGTAATCTTCCCCTAATGGCGTCATTATCATTTCGTTCGGCAGACCATGAAAATCCGTGCGTTTCAGAAGATCAATTGTATATATTTGGATAACATCTGATAAAGAAAAACAACACTTTAAACAAAACGCTGAGCCACCACCCCCACCCCCCAATCCCGAAGAAACCAGTAGCTATTCCGTGTACCTCCGCAAGAAAAAGATCTTAATGCATTTAAATGGGGTTTTTTGCAAAACGTCAGATGTCATAAATGTTGCTGCACGAACATCAGTTCGCCGGGACTCCAAGCTGTCGTTACAGCGAACCAAGAGTTTTCAGGAGGAAAGATCAAGGTGTGCAAAAGCAGCGGACGTTACTAATTTAGCTATAAACCTCGTTTATAATAACAGCCGAAGGCAAGACAGAAAAACAGTACAATATATCAGCTTGGGTGCATGACGACTACATCTGTAGCAGTGCTGAGATGAGATGTATTCAGCCTCGCAAAGTTCACTGTCAGATTTGTTGTTCAAGGGCACGGCGATCGTCAGGATTTTATGCATGGGATGTCAACTCATGTCAGCAGGAAAGTATACCGATATGCTATTTAAAAGTGGCAGAGCTGGCACTGCAATATAAGTAGACTTTGTAGGCGCTGTGGGCGGGGGAGAGGGACTTATTGATGGAAATGAAAGGGTTTAATAATCAACAATAAAAATTGGGCTCATTTTTTCAATCTAGATAAGTACGTCGGAAAGATGGGCGCGACTACGCAACAAAACAAAACTTGGGCTTCATGTAGGTCCACATCATGAGTTATTATAAATGGCAAGTACAAAAATGGAAAATCACGGTCTCACGCTCACACCGAGGGAAATTCGTGCACCGCAAATGAAGAAGTTTATTTCAGAGTTTATTTCAAAAGTTTAGGGATACATGTTTTTACCGTCTGAAAAACCTTAAACGAAACGCTGATAACAAGCCGATGTGCTCAATATAAAAATCTATAAAAAAAAAATAAATGGGCCTACATCAACTTAACATAAATCATTAACAATCTGTATATCCGAATCTGTATCCTTTTACGTCACAATGGCAGTTTATAAACTACAGAAAACCCATAATTAAGTGAGAGAAAAAAACTCCTCAGTGATTTAACTTTGGACATCCCACCCTTACTCATTATAATGGGGATCTTCATCAGTTTACAGAACTGTCACATCTTGGCCTATATTGTGCCCCCCCCCCAACAATGTAACACACACAGACACACACACGCAGACGGAGGTAAATGTGCAGGGTAGATGGTTGCTTTGGAATAGCCTGAACAAATCATTTATTAAGACTGCGCTAGGACCTACTTAAATGCCCGTACACGTATCGTCTTACCCATTTTAAAATTCAATCTAGCGGACGTTTCTGGCGACTCATTACTTACACTGTGCATCGTCATCGGCCACGCTCGCCCATATCAGCCTTATATTAATAACTCAGATTTACCATCATATTTCACCACAGAAATTAATACAAACCTAACATCTCCCTTAATATTTTACAGCTCACATAAAGGACTCGTGCGGGAGTGCAAGGGAATTCACTGTTTCGGAGGTTTACCAGTCGGTTTCATTCAGCAGCACGTTTAAAATGCTGATAAAAATTCGTTTTGTTACATTGACATGTATGCGAAGTGAGAGACGCGAATAAAAAAATGTCTTAAACATTACAGATTCTTATCTAAATGCAGCACTAAACTGGAGATGGAAGGTTCAGTTGATTCACTGGACGTACACTGCTTGAAATGCCCATTTAACTCACTGTCTAAATAGTAGTGAATAGGAAAAAGGGTTTTCAAAACCTCACGTTTGTCGAAACTAAATAATGTTGTCTACTGCACGGCGTTTGAGAAGGAATGGAACATTGCTGTAACAATGTTACATCATTGTTTAAAAACAGCGCAAAAAAAAAAGCACACTGCAGAAATTCCCATTCAAACCGACCCATCGGTAGTTTAGCGCTGCTACTGAATGTGCGGCTGCATGCAAACCACCGCCTAACGCCGGTGCATAACGCTGCGGAAAAAGCCGCGATCGGACTACCTCCCGTCCATTTCAACCCCGGTGTCGGTACATGACACCCACACTGTCAGGCGATGCAGTTTGCAAACGATGCCGATCTGCTTTATCTGGAAGCCAGCAGCGCAAATGGATCCCAGCAGCGACTTAGACCATCTCACCTCCCCGCGGGAAGGCGGCTTATTCCCCGTTTTCGCAGCATCAACATCTTGCGTTTTTCAACATACGCGGTTAGAAGATCGGGAAAAAGCACACCGTGACGGACCGAACCCCCTCGTTTCGTACAAACCGGGATAAAAACAATGCTTTGCAAATACTTACATTTTCCGTATCGCGCTCATTCACAGTGGGCAATGGCGTTCTGGTCGACATTTTGTGTTTTAAGGCCGCTTAAGCAGAGCAATAAGCTTGGCAAAACGCAGAAAGGGACAGTTGGGGGGAAAGGTGGATTTTTTCAGCTTTTAGACATCCGAGTCCACTTCAAACCCGGCCGTCCGATCCAAAGTCAGTCCTGCTATGGCATATCCAGCACCTGGCCCAGAGCGACCCAGATGAAGAGGACCTAACCGGCGCCTGGATGTGCCCCCTCCCCTCCCCAGATATACCGCTAGCGAGTGCAGAGGACGGAGAGAGAAAGAGAGTTCAAATGAAAGAGACACTCAGGCATTGATCCACCCTGATGGGGAGTCACGTCCACAAGCGCGATCCGCTTCGGGCCCCCGGAGATTACTGTAGGAGCTCCGTTAGGTGACCCGTCCCCACCGTCCCTGTTTAACTTCATGCATTTATTAGATGTTTTTATTTGTTCCTGCAGCCTATGGTTTGATAAAGACGATAAACTTAGTGCAGCGCCTCGGAGTCCTGATAGATACCTCTGTGTCTGGGGGAAAAAGAAACCCAACTATGATTTGCTTAAGGCTTGTAACAGTTAAAGCGAATTATATTTGATTGTTAAATATTTCTCTCATCTTTTCTACAATACATGGCTGTTTCTAAACAAACTTCCCACGTTGTTTATATACTTGTCACAATCGTCCATTATTTAACGTGATACTTTTATACCATTCAAATAATACCGTAAAATTAACGTCGTACTTTACCACGGTGACACAAAAGGATACATTTAAAGGAGGCAATATTTCCATCTAGTGACTGAAAGTAGACATAACATTTCGTAATGTACTTTAACAGTCAAAATGTTTTTTTCCCTGGATGTAATCTATATTTCACATGTATTTCATTTAATTAAAATCATTCTATACGTACACCTTAAACTATTTTTGCAGTAGCTAATGTCTTTAAAATCTGAGTATTGTTTTATAAAATTGCTTTAGGAAAGGATAAGATCAGTGAAATTTCCCAAATCAATAGGCCTGGCTTTTCGTGGTTGTTATCGGCCCTGATATTGTTGATTAAACCAGTGTTGATTATTAAAGGTTGTATTTATTTTGAACACTAATGTATTCAAGGGAATTGATCCTTGAATTGAAAAGGTCATCTAACATGTGCGGCTTTTTAAGCAGCGCTCGCTTATTCATAAGAGTATTAGGAAGGCTGGCGCTCATTCAGTTCATAATAAAGTGAACTACCTTACAATCTCCGGCCTAATGGGCGTACTGTCTTTTGTTAAACTCTTAATTATCATTTAGCTAATTAAGATTAGATTAACATTTATCCTTACTAAACTGAAAATTCTAATAATGCAAAATAGGACTAGATATCATTTGTAGTCTTCTTACAGTCACTGCACTACAAAAATAAGAGCGGTATTTTCTCCATCGCATCTTTTTTTTTTTGATCACCAGAAATGAATTTTAGGTCAATCCAGTAAAATCGCGAAAGCACGTATTTAAACATTAAATTGCTAACGATTTCTTCAGTTGATTGTGTAATGAAGACGCTCATACCGGGGACAGTCCCCGGAACTTGGCCACCCTCATTAGGTAGCATTGACCTATGATTCCCCCAGGTGAAAAGACACATTAAAAACGACAGATTTGCCTCATAATGCATCGGAATTCAATTTATTTCACAATCAAAGATTACAATAAACACTGTACCCAATGGTCTGTTCTACAGATTGTTTTAAAAATAAGGAAATTCTCTAGAAACCTATTCTCTAGTACCTATAATGAAAATCAAATCACGAGGGCAGCCTGTTCCTCTAATATTGTCTCCTTCCTCTTTATGGACTTTAAAAATACAAATGAGGAATTATATTAAGGGAGGTTAAACAGGCTACTGTGCACTACAGTCATCACGGGGCGTTTGGCTTTTTTGGTGTTACTTTTGAGGAATGGCGGCCGCTCCTCTTTTTCTCTCTCCTTCTTAAACAGTTCCAGGCTTCAGCTTTCCATTCTGGCTGTCTGTAGCATCACATGCTGTGCTTGTGGATGCAATTAAAATTACGATCCTTTTACTTATCAAATTAGCATATTAGGAGCGGAAACCAGAGGAACTAAACTTTAACAAATAGAAGTAATATGTTTTTTTTTCTCACCTGACGCCTTTTACTCACCTTTTCATTTTGTCTCACCCTTTGCTCTTTTATTTGGTATGAAGTGTAACTCTCTCATGTGTTGCCAAAAAAGTGCCCGGTAACAACTGTATGACCTTTTCAAACCCACAGAAAAACGACTAAAAGGAAGCTAAATATTTTTCCACTGGCCAAAGACCTGACAGATCACCTTATCTCATTCACCGTTAATGGTTACCCGGCATGCTGATGACCAACCCAGACTCCTAAATGAATTAAATTCATAACCATAGTAACGTTTCTTCCACTCCGTTTTCTTTTCTTCAGGATTGGCTTATGGAAGCCAAGCTCTTTTGTGGGCTTTTTGTTGCTATGGATGATTTGGCCGACAGTACTGCCTAGCTAAATACTGCTGTATTCTCTCTATGCAACTTTTGATTTAGCAACAATGTATTGTCTGTATGTAGATATGTAGCCTGTGAGTGATTCTGTCCTGTTCAAATCCTGGCTGTGATAGTACCCGTTACCCATCGATCGCCTCAGGTTACACTGGCTAATGATGGCTATCCTCACGATGGCTGGGGCCTTTTCGGCTGTCAACACAACCTTTGTCACAAGCTGAGTGACAATATCATATGAAATGTTCAGTCATTTTTTTCAGCTGTGTGTGAGATCATGATACTGTAATAATAATAGTACTGTGCAAAAGTATTAGGTGACCAAGGAAAATTAAGTGTAAAGCTACTTATATGGGTAGTAAAAGTAGATTTGTTCAGGAGAAAGTAAAAGTAAAATTTTTATATTTGCAATTGAACAGCAACAATATAAAATAACACGAATTTCTTCTGTTCTGCAAAAAGTTACTTATATCTTGATGAACTGCTCTGGTTCCCTAACCTCCCCCAAGCAGCAGTTCCACTATTGCCTGTATTTGTTGAGTTTCACCACCAGCTCGCTTGATTATTCAACTTAATTAGTTAAATCATTTTATGAGGTGTTGATTAGCCAAACATGTTAAGTCAACAAATAGAAACACAGCCCCACCTCCGAATCACTGACACTCCTGGTTAAAATCAGTAAAAAAGTAATATATGAAGTTCTCCTTTTAGTCAATTTGCTTAATCCCGTACTGAAAAAATAGAAAAGCCCAATTTTAACTGAAGTAAATGTATTGCAAGAAAAAAAAATCCCATCACGTAATAATTGTTTTTAACAAAACCTCATGTTCAAGATTCTTTATTTGTCACATGCATAGTTATTCAAGTACAACGTCTAGTGAAATGTACCCTGATTCAGTCCTGAGTTTCGTACATTAAAGATAAATATAAAAATATATACAAAAGGGTAAGACTAAAGGTAACGAAAAATTCTTATGAACAAAATGTAACCGAAACGTTTTCTCCATTTACGTCCTACATTTTGAAATTTATCAGAACATAAAGGAACTGTGATCCATGGCTTCCTATTTCACTAAGGTATAAATATAAGGTGAAAGAGAGGCCTCGACGCAGGAAAGGAAAGATAAGAGAACACAGCAATCAAATCAGGGTGAGTGTCCTGGCCTTCATCACTCAGGGAATGGTTATTAAAATAGCCACTCACCTTAGAATACACTACATTGCCAAAGGTATTGGGACACCCCTCCACATAATTGAATTCAGGTGTTCCAATCACGTCCAAAGCCACAGGTGTATAAAATCAAGCACCAAGGCATGCAGACTGCTTCTACAAACATTTGTGAAAGAATGGGTTGCTCTCAGGAGCTCAGTGACTTCAAGCATAGTGCCATGATAGGATGCCACCTGTGCAATAAGTGTATTCATGAAAGTTCCTCGCTACTAAATATTCCACAGTCAGCTGTTAGTGGTATTATAACAAAGTGGAAGCAATGGGGAAAAACAGTAACTCAGCCACAAAGTGGTAGGCCACGTAAAATCACAGAGGAGAGACAACGCAAGCCGAGGTGCACAGTATGCAGGTCTTCCAACTGTCTGCAGAGTCATTAGCGATAGACCTCCAAACTTCATGTGGCCTTCAGATTACCTGAAGAACAGTGCATAGAGAACTTCATGGAATGGGTTTCCATGGTCGAGCAGCTGCATCCAAGCCTTACATCACCAAGTGCAATGCAAAGCGTTGAATGCAGTGGTGTAAAGCACGCCGCCACTGGACTGGAGCAGTGGAGACGTGTTCTCTGGAGTGACGAATCACGCTTCTCTGTCTGACAGTCTGATGGACAAGTCTGGGTTTCCTGGTTGCCAGGAGAACGGTACTTGCCTGACTGCATTGGACCAAGTGCTAAGTTTGGTGGAGGGGGGATTATGGTGTGGGGTGGTTTTTCAGGTGTTTGGGCTTGGCCCCTTACTTCTAAAGGAAAGGAACTCTTAATGCTGCAGCATTGAAAGCCATTTTGGACAATTTCATGGGATGATCCCTTCCTGTTCCAACATGACTGCACACCAGTGCACATAATAAAGCCTATGTATTAAGAATGGGATGTCATTTAAGTTCATGTGTGTGTAAAGGCAGGTGTCTCAATACTTTTGGAAATATAGTGTACCTGTTTCTACAATTAGGGCAATAATTACAAAGTGAAACTGTTACAAACTTGCCTGGAAGAGGGCCCAAGTTTGTTAAGGTCACTGTTGGAGAATTACAGGAAAAAGTAACGTCTTAGGGTCACCAAGTCTCCAAAAACACATCCATTCCACAGATTATTTGGAAGACGTGCCAGAAAAAGCCTTTCCTGTCATTTGAGTGATTTGACCACCATGTAAGTGTCTGGAATTTGCTAAATGCTACTCGAACTTTGATTGGAACCAAATTCTATCGCCAGATGATATGAAAATGGAGCTTTTTGGGAACAAACACTTAAGGTGGATTTGGTGTAAAAAGAAGGATGGCTGTAGTAAAAAAGAAGCTGATCCCCACTGTTACGTAAGGTGGATGTTCTGTGATGTTGCGGGGTTGTTTATTCATCAAAGGCTCTGGGAACCTTGTTAAGGTACATGGCATCATGGACTCCATGAAGAACCAGGACATTTTAACTCTGGCTGCCTCTGGCAAGAAACTAAAACGTTGTTGGATATTACAACAGTGATCCAAAACGCAAGTCCACATCAACGCAGAAATGGTGAACTGAGCAAAAAATCAAGCGTCTGCCATGTGTGTCTCAGTCCCCCAAACTAAACCTGTGGGCTGAGTTGAACAGGAGATTCCATTGGAGCGGATCTAGGACCCTCGAGGTTCTGGAAAAGTTCTTTGAAGAGAAATGGTCTCAGATTCCCTGCTCTCTATTCTCCAAACTTATGTTTGGAGATTTTATAGGGCTCTGTACTTTATCGGCAAAGGGAGATTGTACAAAGTACAAGTGCCAGTTATTTTTAAGAATAAATTTACTTCAATTAAAGGTTGGGTTTTTCTAATTTTTCAAGGTGAGATTGAGCTAAGTAATTAAAAGGTGAATTTCTTACAAACTTTTTACTCATCTTAACTGGGGGTGCCAAGAATTGTGGAGGGGACTGTACATTATTGGATGGTTAATACAAATACAGGGGTGACTTTAGAAGTTTTTAAATTTCTAAGCCAACACACTTTAACAAACATAAAATCACAGTTTACACCAACATGAAGATCATTTAAGCATAATATTCTTTGGTAGCCTGAAACTATTGTTTGGTACTGTGGCTGTGTGTTTGGAGAGTAAATTAGCAACAGGTGAACAAAAACTGAATGTACCAGAGCAGGATACATAGTCATAATTGTAAAATATAATTGCAAGAATTATTAAGAGCCAGAGAATCTGACCTGTTGGTATGTTGGGGTCCAGAGGCGTCATCCTGTTTAGGTTTGAAGCCAAATTTAGGTTCCTTGGTTTTTCATACACCTGAGTTGTTTTCACATGGACTTCAGTAAAGTAAAATGAGATTTCTGTCCATATAGAGAAACATGCTGTTCTATTGTCCATCCATTTTCTGAAACTGCTGAATCCCAACTGGGGTTGCAGGGAGGACCAGAGCCTATACTGGGAACCAACCCTGGGCAGTTGTTAACACACAACTACAAAGCCAATTTAGACAACCTGACCTATATGTTTTTGGACTGTGGGAGGAAGCAGTGAAAACCCACACAAACATAGGGAGAGCATGCAAACTCCACCCAGAAAGGACCCAGGACTGAACCCAGGACCTTCTTGCTGTGAGACAGCAGTGCTAACCACCATGCCACCCGCTACACTGTTGTTTATGATGACAATCATTACAAGCAAGAGTAATATCCCTCAGATGAATACGCATGCTTTAGTATTACAGGAAGTCGGATTTAAAATTTCATAAATATAGATACTCCACATCCCTTTTCCAGAACTTCTTATACAGCTTAGGGTCTTGCAGAGTCTGGAGCCAGTCCCAGAAAGCACAAGACATGAGGTGGTGTACACCCCAGATGGGATTACGGCTGGTCGGAGGGCACAGAGCGGCCAGTTTAGTGACACTAATCTGTCTGTCTTCGCACCCTGGAAGGAAACACATAGAAACAGAAGGTGATCATGCAAAATCCACACACAGCTAACGACAGAAGCAAACCCACAGCTACAGAGGTCTGAGACATGGGCTGAACTCCCTAGAACTAGTGTGCTTGTTTGTCATGTGCTATTTATGTTTGTCGTGTGCTATTTTTGTTTGTCGTGTGCTATTTTTGTTTGTCGTGTGCTATTTATGTTTGTCGTGTGCTATTTTTGTTTGTCGTGTGCTATGTGTCTCACTTTTTTGTTGTTTTGGACAAAAGCATCTGCTAAATAAAATAAATGTAAAATATAGATTTTGCATATAAATACATATGGGAAACGTTTACCTATAAAATAACATTGTTCCACACCCAAAAACCTGGCGGTGACAGTACTATGCATGGAGCCACCCTCTGTTGAAAATAATTAATAAAGAGCAAGTAAATGAATTATATATGGTAAAACAATTTCAACAGTATCCAGCCAATGTTTAAAACTAGTGGCTTGTGATTCTCTTAGTGCCTCTCTGATCCGTTAGATGTGTTAACATAAATAGATAAATAGATAGTAACAATAGTAACAATTGCAATTGAGGTATGTACCTGCCTGCATAAACAGGCAGCCAATCAACTCAAAATGCTGGTTGCAATAACTGGGGTCTGTGAAACGGCAAAATAAATAACAAAGCTCTCGCATTCAGCAATTATCGACTGTAAAGATGAACAGCCTGCTCCTTTAAATCCAGTCAGTTAATATTCCACGATGAACAACAGCGCCGTTTTGTGGCCATGTGTAAATTAACATGCGAGTAAAAATGTCAGAATAACAATTTGTGAAATTAAATTGTAGGAGTAATGAAAAACTTTTCGAATTGAGGGGGAAAAAGCCCAATTCACTGATGTCTGGAGCTGGACAATGGCACCAAATTAACTACAACCTGACAAAGGAAGAGAACCACACCATTTTTCAGAAACATGTTGTACCCTCTGGTTTGGCTCTGCAGGGAAGGACTTGTGCTCATCAAGATAATGACCCCAAACATTTCCCAAATTTCTGCAAGAACTAAGAAGAGCAAGTAGCACTTACTGTCATAGATTTACCTGATCTCACCCCCTTCGAGCATCTATGTGGGAACCTGAAGACCAAGTAAGCCAAGCATTCAGTATCATCACAAGATGATCTTTGGAATGTTCTCAGATCATACTGGGATAACATGGATTGTCAGGTTTTGTCACCTGATTTTAGAGACTTTGCTTTTTGTATACAGTTATACCCATGTATACAGTTAAGAGCAAAGCTAGGGGCCAAGCACAAGATAAGGCCATTTATCTGGCGCCCCTGTAGGTGGTAACTGGAGGTGCATCTGCCTCAACTGCTCAGATCTCCAGAGCTTTCTATGGGATGAAAAACACCTAGTGAACTCAACAGTGCCCCCTAGCATTATATGGCCGCAGTGAATTTTATTGATAAGTATTTTGTCTTCTCCCTAAGATCAAGATTGGGGAAAAGCGGGATGACATTATCCATATTGTCCATTTTGGGTACTAATGGGATACCTTGATCCCATCAAAATCCCATTTATCCCTCCTTTACTTCCAAGAGAGAAGCTTCGGTTGGGGGAGAGACTTTCCAAGGAAGAAAAACTGTCAGTGATGTTTTTCTATTGTGTATACAAACTAAAATACCACATTTTCTTAAATTGCACAATAATTATGGCTCTGTCTTATTGTTGATGATTTTATTCAGAAAACGTATTAGAAAATATATTCTGCTTATTTCTTCTAATCTTTGAATAAAAACAAACCAGGCCTTTTTCAAAACAGCTGTATCCTGCAGTTTCCATGTCTACTGCTAAACAGTCTGACTCACCCGTATCTACGGTACTTGGTGTCATGTCATTTTTTTCTCTTTTCTTCACAGATGTGACGTGAGTCACTATCATTGTGCAAATCTTACTTCACGATAAGTTTAAAGCAACAACTTCACTGAGTTTTAAAATTGGACAGTCTCAGTACAATGAAGGGTACGACTATTAATGTTGCCACTGCTTTGGATCACAAATGCGCAATTTTTTTTAGCTGCGTCTTTATGATCCCGATGTGAAGAAAGAACAAACAAAGACAATAGTTTGGACCAAAAAGCAACGACTTTGTATGAGTCAGGTTTGTCTGTGAAAGTTATCACTGGAGGGTTTGCAATGGTGGATCTCACATCGCCTCAGCCACCCGCACGTATGGGGCCACCAAGCCTGAATGGAAGCATGAAGATGTTGGGGCTCATGTATACTCATGCAATTCTGGGAAACATTAGAGTGACACTTACCTGACACGTGTGCTGGACATCACTCAGAGCCAATTAAAATGGGAGGGCAACAGACCACAATAGACCCTGATTTCATATGAGGTAGTGGTCTGGCCATTTCAGTCATCAATTTTCGGGACTCTAAAGACAACACCACCATCTGCATCATTGTTGATTTAATGTCCATGGATGCTATCTTCAGCTCAGGCAGATACCCCTTTCTAACAGGTGTTTATGGGCCTGTTTCATGAAGGTTAAATTGACTTTATCTTTATTTACTTAGATTTAGCCCAGACTACCTTAAATCCAACAAGTTATCCAGCTAAGAAATCCTGCTTTGTGAAACAGGTCAGCTTACATACGGTTGTTTTGCAGACCCCACTGAGCTATTTCACTTTTTTCTCCGACCCTGACATCGGCGGATTGCCAAGTCAACGCACCTTCAGCAAATAGCGTGCTACGCAGCCACCTATGTCACCTAATAGGTTGACCGCTTTGCTCATCGAGCAATATATCAATCCACGTCTAACATCTCCATCTGGCATGATGCCACTTGAAGATTATCCTTTCCTTTCAAGTATCCCTATCGAAGCCTTCAATACCACCTTTACTCCTGTTCCATTACCCCAAGAGCTCATAGACTCCTGGATGGGGACCCACACACAGTGTCAAGGACCTGCTCGACTCAACTTGAATACCTTGTCGACTAGCAGGGTTACAGTCGAGATGAGATCTTCTGGATCTGGTGACATCCTTGGACGTCATCCATCACTGAACTACCCCACAACCGTTCCAAGAAGCCTCCCATCGAACGTTGCGACCTCACAACAGTCCAATTCCTATCAGCCAGTCTAGTTTCAGTCCTGTTTTCAGTCCATTTTCCAGTCCGTTGCTTCCTCTGGGTGATGCTGCCTGTCCTCTTCCTTTCCTATTCTGCAGTACCTGAAACTGAAGGGCTCCTTGGTTGGACCTGGGGTTTCACTATCAAAGCCATCGGGAACCATAGCTTTGTTGTGGGTGGAGCTGATCTAGCAGTCTATTTCAGCTCTATGCTGTCATTGCTTCCTTGCTCAGCCTTGGCCTTGGTAATGTTCAGCTACTCAGACTGACTCTTGGTGAGGCTCTGGTTTTTGATCTTTCTCTGTTGGCTTAATGATTGGTTGGATTGGTTTTCTCTCTTCTGGTCTTGACATTCCTCTGATTTGATGTCCAGCTCAGTGTCATGAATTCTTTGCCGATCACTTCATCACCACAGCATCATCCTTGGAGATTCCCATGTAGCTTGGCCACTTGAGTCCTATCCAATCATCTCATCTACTTGTCACAATCAGCGGCTCCAAGCCTGTCAGCACTGAGACACGGCAGCCAAGGAGGAAAATCCTGATAGGCAGAAGACCTGTCATCATATGGGTATGCAGCTTGCGGTATGTGCGTTTGTTCATGCTTCCTTTAAACTATGTCAATAAAGTTCTATTTTTCTAAATTTCTGTTAGTCTGTTATCTCTTCTACTATCAGTGTCTCCTGACATAAATGAATATAGTTTAAATTCACGGGAGCAAGATGCTTGGATCATTTTCAAGGAATGTGTTCATTACATCAATTTAAATACCGTTTATAATGGCTCCACAGTGGCTCACTCTTCTCGGCTAGAAAAGAACTTTACTATGGTGTACAGCATTGGTACAATGAAGTAATCTGTTTGTGCATAGATGGTGTGCTACTTTGCGACATATTTGCCAATGGCAACATGTTACATCATAACTTTCCAGTGGTACATGCCAAGTACTCTGCAATTTATCATCCTCTTTCATTTTGGAAACATTCACTAAGATGTCTTGTTACTAAATAGCTTTTAAAAATACATTAATCCAAAACTCAAAAATAATAATTTTCCTGTATAAGATTATTTGCTAGTTGTAGAATTGTCCCTCTTTCTATAAAGATGAGGCTGGTACCAAATCTGGGTGAAGAAAGATCACAGATTGTGAAACCTAAAATAGACCAATCAAAATATCTACATAACCATTAGTTTGATACTGTGTCTAAGAATGAAATTACTAAATACAAACTCCCTAAGAAATATAAATGATGATGTGGCCTACAAGTGGATGAACATGAAAGGATGAATATCATGTCTGCCTGCGCAGTTTGTTCCACAGTTTGACAACTTGGCTGTCAAGTTATAAATAATCAGGAGCTCAGCTGGTGAGTGGCTCCCTACTGTCATGGCGAGAGCAGCACACAGCTCCCCATTTGCACCCTGAGAAGGACATCGGTGACGTCTGGCTTTTGGGGGCTCTTGTCCATCTTATCCCTTGTGCACTGTGGTTGTGTTTGGATCACATTCACATGGTACATTCCGTCAAAGACTGCAACTTTGGCTATCTATATCATTTAATCCTGCAACACAAAAGGTTTTCGCATGTGTATTTATCAAATCCCGCCTTCAAGATCTGTCCATCCACCTTCCATAACTGCTTATATATAATTATAAATAATGCTATCATAAATTTATAATTAGTAACCCATTATAACACAATACTGTGCAAATAAAGTATAACATGGAATCATGATGCTGCATTCTGTGGTATAAAAGTTTAAACAATATTTGGAATGGTTACTTATTTGTTGGGTATAATGTTTAATTTTTTGAGAAAAGCTACCTCCTGTGACATATAGAATGTTCCTGGTAGGAACATTTTACTTCAATAATTTCAAATTCACAATAAATAGACATATTACTTTACATGTGTCCATTTGAGACCAAAACTAATTCTGGGGTAATCGGTCATACATGGGATGTAGTGTAGGCCTGTAATTCTCTTCTTATTTCCTGACGTTGATTGTTTTGTTAACCTAGGAATCTATATGGCTACAACCACAAATAAATTTTCCCAGAAAAAAAAAATTGGAGAACAAATTGATGTTAATGATTGTCTTGATGAGCAAAACAACCTTTGACTTTGATACTCAAGTGTCAAGAACACTAATTGCCATGCCTTCAGATTTTTTCTTGAAACTAATTTAAAAGAATAACGCCTTAAGTGCCCACAAACAATTTTCTGTACAAATGACGTAACCTATATTACTATCTGGAGAGCAGCTAAAATAAATTAAATCCATTATGTCTGACCAGTGATAGTAAATTCTGTCACAGGCTCCTGTAAAGGTTTTTTTGAAGTTGGTGAAATGTGACTTTGTCCTGATATCCCCCCACCCCACGCCGGTGGTTACTACCTCACAGGTTGCCTGCCTTTGTGTCCTCCACATAAAAATAAGTAGCCCCTGTGTTTACTTGCTTGGCTCAGTTGAGGATTGGGTTGGCAGCTTGGGGAAATCCCAAGACCCACAGGCTGCAGAGTGACAATTAAGTACAGCCAGGTTTGCCCAAAGAGGCCATGATTTTCCTGCCGTTTGATTATGTAAGACGTTTATGTTACTAATCGACTGCTGACAAGTGGACTGCTTGTTAGGGAGAAAAAGCTCCTTCTGTGTCATTACGACGTTGTCCAACTTCAACTTTCAACGATCCTTGACGTGTCCAAAACTCATTAAACGGCCCCTTCGGTAACTCTGAGAGTCAGGGTAAAGCCCAAGGCGATGCAGGACGACAAAAGCTTCAGTTCCACCTTTATTTTCTTACAAATGTTTTTGTGCACACCAAAGTAACATCTTCCGGATAGTTTTAAATAGAAAAACAATAGGATATCAGTGTATTTTATTATAAAAGTTTACAGTTGGACAACTTTTTTTCTTAGTGTTTCTCTCCTGTGCCAGGCTTTAATAATCCATATTTTATGTGCTGTTGCATCATTCAAAAAAATTAAAAACAGCAGCGTTATTGCAAATACGACAGAGGGGACTAGAATATTTATCTTAAATTTGTGAAGAATAAAAAAAAGATAAAGCTTCACATTAACTGCACCTTCATGATGCGTTCATTATGCATTCATGGAACATTCCATGCACCTTCATAATGCATTTATAAGCGGCATGTAAGTATACCTTCACATCCTAACATACATTAACAGCTTTAATATACATCAAATAACATTATATGATTATAGATTACAAAATTTATTATCATACAATGTTTGTTATTAATGTATATTAAAGCTGTTAAGGTATGTTAGGATGTTAAGGTATACATACATGCTGCTTAGAAATGTTCTATGAATGCTTAATGAATGCATTATGAAGGTGCACCAAATGTAAAGCATTACCAAAAAGACAAAAAAAAAACACAAAAAATACTGGATAATTATTTGTAGACCAGTTCAAAGCATCACAAACCTGGTTATATTTTGCAAATTACTTAAAAATAGCATGTTACTTTTGTATTTAAACAGAAATACTGTCTGCCTTCTTATAGAACTGTATTCAGAAATACAAGTAGATGATTTTACATTTCCATTCGGAAAAGTGGCGTAGCGTTTCAGTGTAAATAGTTCCATTCCTATCTCACCGAGTGACTTTATCCTGTCTCTAAACTGCAGGCCACAGAGCAAGGAACAGTTTTCCTGCCAGAAATGGCTGGTTGATGCTATACTGGCACAATTCATTTCCTGTGACGGCAAACTCTGAACCTCTGACCCTCTCAATACAGCATTACATTACAACTGTCGTTAAGCGCTAATCTCCTCTTCTCCTCAAAACACTCCTCCGTAGGTCAATTACTCCACCGCCGCCTTGACCAATAAACAAATAATAAAAAACAGATGTACATATAAAGGTAATGTGAGATGAAGATTATTTCTTCAATCGTTAAAAAATCTTCTTGGTTGCTGTACAGAGTCTCAGCTGAGAATCTCACTGAGTCACTTGTGTATTCAATTTTTTTTTTCAGTGGGCCTAATTAAAACAAGGCTGGCAGCCACTATTTCATTGCCTCTGCTAAGCTGAAATAGCACAGAGAAGGAGAAATAAGAGCAGCTGTCCTGTAATATTGACCTTAGATACAGCAGCACTTCTCGAAAAACAAAGCAAGCTGTTCATATTCAGTTGATAATGGACCTAAGCCATGACCGTGCTAAGTGGCTATGATGGTCTATGTCAGTGTTTGCCAACCCAGTCCTCCTGGAACCCCAGCCAGTCCATGTTTTTGCTCCCTCCCAGCTCCATGCCAGACAGTCTACATTTTTGCTACTGGGTGCTGGGAGGGAGCAAAAATATGGACCGTCTGCAGATCCCCAGGGACTGGATTGGGAAACACTGGTCTATTTGATAGAGACACGTGGTCTACGTGATCGAGCAGTACTGCTGGATCTGCTACACAGGGCTAGAAGGAGTAAGGGCTCACGATGATGGTGAGTCTCAGCAAAGAACTGGAGCGGTAGTTCATCACGTTGTGGGTCACCATCTCCAGGTCCACGATGTGTTCCCGCGGACCTGTCAGGGCCTTGGTCATCACCAGCATGGCGCTCACATTGTTCGTTCGCTGTGGACAAGGCCAGGAGAACATCACAAGGCCAAAAAGTACAAAGATAATATTAATATACAGAGTCAGCTACAGAAACAGCAACATTGTTGTACTTTATGTATGTGTGCATATTTACACGTCGTACATACTGTATACATACAATGCTGTGCAAAAGGCAGTCAATGAAAATTATTCTTAAATGATCCTCATGCTGGTGTAAAACAATGATTTTATGTCTGTCAAACAGTATTAGCTTAGCTATTTCAAAACCTCTCCTAAAGTCACCCCAGTATTTTCAGTGACCATCCAATATAAATATGTATTTGTTGACTCAACCACTAGCTACTCAGTACTTCATCATGTTAATTAATTAGTAGAGATAGCTGAATTAGTAGCTGAGTTTATTCGTCGAGTTTGCACATATTGGGCACCCTGCTGTAAGACAAAGTGGGAAATTCACACATGATGATAATTTATTTAAGAAAGCGTTGATGTGAGTCCTTGCACGTGCACACGGACACACCGGCACCCCTGTCAGCCACCACCACTATTCTGTGGGAAACAATTAATATAAATTAAGGGTAATAATTCTGAATTCAAGACTGAAACCACGATACAAACATTTACCGACTCGTATCGCGGTTCCAGAAGACGGAATCGGGACACCCCCCAACCCTAACCCCCAACCCTAACCCGCTGCTGCAGTTGCAGCCTTTTGAGTCCCATTATGTTACTAATGTCAAAAAAGTAATTTTCATTTCACAAATAACACTATAAGACATGTAAATCACAATATTATTATTCTGTTTAAAGACAGGAGAAACCGTATATTTTGTAGATATTACATATTACAGTACTCGGGCTGTAACTGCACACTTATTCGTTGTATACCGTTACTATTTTTCATGTATTTTCATATTTTTAAAATACAAATTACTTAAATTTCAATCAAATACATTTTCTCAGACTAGTATTTTGTATTTTGTTAGATTTGATGAGCAAGTATTTGGAATTTGTAACAAGATACTGTCTGATGTATTTGTGTACAAACTCGCAGGACGACAGAGCCGATTTCACTTCCCTCCATTATGTTTGTTTGTACTTCATGAGACTATAAAAAGTAAGAAGTAGCATAGACACTAATGTTATAAGGGAAAATGCATATAAAGTGATTTTTTAGCAGCTCGACATTTTTCTAAATTTGTGTTTGGGAAGTTTGGGAATAAATGGATACTTCTGTTCAATGTTAAATTGCAGGGTGGGAAGACAAACGCAACATCTCAAACAATGTATCCCCTATCAGTGTAATTGCTAAGTGCCACAGACACACCAGTGAACAAATGTTCGCAATGGCATAAACCACTTGTGGGCTCATTGCAGAAGTACAAAGCAGCCCTGAGGCAACAGTGCTAACCATCCAAGCAACTTTTTGGAGAACAGATGTTATCTTATTGTGTTACTGTTCATTTGTACATTGTGTAATGTTTTGTTCTAAGGAAATATGCACTAATTACTCAGATAAGGAGTTGTATATATGTATACATAATATAATGTATACTACTAGCGAAAAGTTTTTGCACACACTGAGATTTTCTACATTCGCATGTTACTCACTTAAAAGTTACTAAAATACATTCAATATTTTTTGCTAAAAAATAAATTTACAGTATTTTCATCATTTGAGTAACTTTATTAGCAAGAAAATGTCATACCTTCGATTAATCAAAGTCACCTCTAGCAGTTCTAACAGAGTAAGCAGAGTAAATTTGAGACATTATTTTTATAAGGGACATTAAATACTGCTGATTCATGGGATGAAACAGTTAACTAGTGCATTTATAGTTAAATTACAGCCTAGAATTTGTCTATGTCAACACCTCACAACCAGTTAATAGGATGTCAGACATGCACTGTTACATATTCTTTCCATATTATAAAGGAAACTTGTTTTATTTGACTTTTTATTTATAGTTGATCATTCAACTTTCTAATGCTTAATAAGAATAAAAAATCTGCAGTTTATGAAATAAATAGAAAAGTGGTAAAAAGCTGTGGCGTGGAAAAACTTTTGACTATATATTTTGATTATGTACTGCATGTATAATATATATAAAACATATAACAGCAAATGGAAAGCTATGTACTTCCAAAGATTTACAGAGTGCAGATCTGATGGGGGACATGTCTAGCTGGAGCCTCACCCTCATGAAGAACTCTCTCCCCTCGTTGCCCGACTTGATCCGGAAGGTGTTGATTGTGTTGGCATAGAAGGTGGTGGCCTGAATATGAAAAATGTCTGCTGGTACAATTCGGTCGGACAGGATGCTCATGTACTTGTAGACAATGGAAGTTGGAAGCCCATGACAGAGCGTCGGTGATTGGCAGCTGCAGCGGCTGGGAGCAAAGAAAGACAAAAACAGTCCAGCTCCTGTGTGATAACGCGAGCTGGGGGAGTTAGGACAGCTGTCCAAGCTCATCTTATCCCCCAGACAGTAGTTTCACTATAAAGCATAATACTTCATTTTTTTTTCTCTACACAGGCAACATTTAATACACTTTATTTTGTGATGTCTGGCAAAGTCTATAGAGTTCATTTTGATAAACACATTAGTTTAAATTTCATTTTGTCCCTGTTTATGCATTTTTGGTGCTAATTTTAAAACAGATAATCAAGAATAAAAACACTTTATAAACAAACAGCACAAATAAAAAGCAAAAGTATTTTTGATTGTGTATATTAAGGATTAGAAACAATGTTTCATCTTTTCAAAATTTCTTTTAGTTTGTGTTTGTTTTAGTTAGTAATTAAAGCTGTTATTATTACGCTTCGACATATTGTCGCAGTTCCTAACATATATGTGACAGCTACATTTAAATATTAATAAACAAAGAGTACATTAAAAATTATTCTGGTTGTCTTAAAAGATATTTTGGCATTTCCTTCTATTTGGTTTTAAAGGTTAGATATATGGATTTATTTTGACAGCTGAATTAACCCGAAATTCTTAAACATGCCGTCATATTCATGGCCCCAATCTTTGCAGGGGCTACAACGATGCAATCCAATTGATGCTTATTATGGTGGAAGCCCAGGGACACTCTGTTGGACACTTGCTGTGAGGCAAGGTTTTAAATTGAATAACCTAAATAATGCTCACATGGGGGTCACCTGAGAGCTGAAAGGCATTGACATGCCAGAAGGGCTGCAGCTAAGGCAGTTGGGAAGATCAATGCTCATGTATAGAAGGAATTTAGAGATGCAATAAAGAGCAACATTCAGGTGGTGTCTCACAGCCATACAGCAAGGCAGGGAGCACTAGGACTCAAAAGAACTGGACGTTTGTCCTCCTGCAAAGATATCGGGAGTGCCAAACACCCCTTTCCAGTGACCTCATGACCCCCCCATGTTCTCTCAGAATGTTGCTGCCAAGGTAGGTAAATCTCTTGACAAGGTCGACATTTTCCCCACAGACAGACACACTACTGATGGCTGTGCCTAAGAAGTCATTAAAGTCCTGGATCTTGGTCTTTATCCAGGACACCCGCAATCCCAGACACTCTGACTCCTCACTCAGTCTCTCGAGATCACCGAATCATCAAGTCAAAATCAGTAAATCTTTCCTCGCCAACAGACACTCCACAGCTGCTGGACCCCATGACCATGTGCAACACCCAGTCCATACAAGCATTAAACAGAGCAGGAGCTAGAACACACCCCTGGTGAACCCCAGAATCAACTGGGAAGAACGCAAAGGTTCTCCCTCCACTCTGCACAGCACTCACAGTACAGGCCGGCCATGACTTCCAGGAACTTCAGGGGGGATCCTGTGAAGTCATATAGGTCATTATAGGGCTGGTTGATATAAGTATTATATCGACTTTACATCTTATAAAATTTAAATGACAAAAAAATGAGAAACTTTGATACACTGTTGATAGGGAACATTGCTTGATAGCACACATTACATCATAGAAGTAATTAATTAAGTAATTAATTAATGTGATCCAAACAATCGTGTGGTAATCTTGGACAACCTATACCCAACAAATGCACAGCAGGGTTGGTTGAGTTAGCGGAGTACGCCGCATGCTGCTGTTTTGGTGATACGCGTGAGTCATGAAAGAGTTACTGAGGAAACCTGTGTCTGTGAAGAAAGTCAGAACTCAGCAGCTACATCTTTTAAAAAGGGAAAGACGCAACAGAATTATTTAACCATTCAACGCATTGCCATCGAAATAACATACAGCGTGCAAGCACTTTGGTTTCCAATTAAATCTGAAGAAATACAGGATGCGGGCCCCGCCCCCCCCCCCCCGCCCGGGGTGGGGTGGGGGGGGGGGGGGGGGGGGAGCGGGGGGCTACAGATAGAGGGCATGGGGGTGGAC
>JAODLD010000047.1:18284064-18319599 GCA_026781065.1 Mormyrops boulengeri
TTAACCCATTTCCATCCTAAAAAAAAACACCGGTCAACCAATTCGGTTTCCAATTAAATTCTTACAAAAACCCGCCGCCCCCCCCCCCCCCCATGATAATATTTGTTGAGCCGGGAGGAGGGGCAAAAACAAATACTGGAAAAATTGCATCCTGTACTGGTTCAAAACGGGACACAGCATTGTGTTTCTCAATACGTCTCAATAATGTCAGTCAGGTTCCCTGGAATGAGTGGCAAGCAGTCAGAGGAACATCCCAGCAATAAGCCAGTGTCAGTGTTTTCTAATGTTATGCCCTGCAACAAAACATTGATTTCTGTATGATTTATTTATTAAAATTTGATTTCAGTTTGCGCTTCATTCAATTTGTTTCAGGGGAGTCCTACAGTAAGATAAGGCTCTGTTTTTGTGTAAAACTGAAGTAAGGAAATAATGAGTTTGATTATACCATGATAATTATTAATATCAACTGATAAATTGTGACAAAATATTTTCCCATATCGTCCAGCCCAACATGATGGCAAATAGTTAATGCTAGCTAGCTAGCTAGCTAGTTAAATTGTAGCCCACTACTGATATGGGCAAGCTAGTAGGCAGTTAGATACTGCTGACACAACTCAGAAACCTACCTCTGGATGAGTAAGCCTGGCTCGTGGTCCCTATTTTTAAAAAGGGGACCAGATTGTGCATTCCAGCTATAGGTGATCACAGCTTCTTAGCCTCCTAGGAAAGCCTATGCCAGGAGACTGGAAAGGAGAGTCTGCCCAACAGATTAAACAATGCAGGAAAAAAGGAGGAACAAAGATTCAGGAAGGTTCATGGAAATATGCAAATGCAGCTTACATGTGCTTTGTAGACTTGCAGAAGGCTTGTGACCATGTGCCCTGACACATATTGTAGGAGATACTACAGCATGCTGTTCGGGCACTGTGTGAATACAGTAAGAGTTGTGTCCACATTCTTGGCACAAAACTGAAGCCATTAAGAGTGGGTGTTGGTCTCCACCAAGGGTGCGCCTCGTCTCCACGCCTGTTTGTGATTTTCATGGACAGGATATCAAGACACAGCTGTGTAAGGGTGTCCGGTTTGAGGGACAAGAAGTGACATCTCTGCGATTTGCAGATTATGTCATGCTTTCTGCCTCATCCAACCAGGACCTCTAATATGTACTTCACTTATCCAATGCCAGTATTAAGTGGGGGTGGATCTGATTTAGTGCCACACAATTCTGGGGAAAATATGAATCACGGTTTTTTTTCACTCAGAATCAAGATCTTGATTTTCTGTCATGAATATACTGTATTTCTCTCCAAATTATTGCTTTGTATGACATATTGTCTTTATGAAGACATAATAAACAATACATAGAGATCTCATGAGAGTATGTATGATTGTAATGTGCTATTTGCCTCACTTGTATGCTACATATTTTAAATGTACCCTCATTGGCCACTTTATTAGGTATTCCTAGTGCTGGGGTGGACTCCATTTTGCCTTTAAAATACCCATAATTCTTTATGACAGATTCACCAAAGTGCTTATAACGTTGCTCTGAGATTTTGGTTTTGAAAGATAACATCATGCAGTTGCTGCCGTTTTGTCGACTGTACCTTCATGTCGCAAATCTCCCGTCTCATCACATCCCAAAGCTGCTCTACTGGATTGAGATCTGGTGACTGTGATGACCGTTTGAGTACAGTGTCATGTTCAAGGAACCAGTGTGAGATAATATGAGCTTTGCGACATGGTGTATTATCCTGCTGGAAGTAGCCATTAGAGGCTGGGTACACTGTGGTCATAAAGGGATGGACTTGGTCAGCAACAATACTCAGGTAGGCTGTGGCATTTAAATAAAGCGCAGTTGGTACTAAGGCACCCAAAGTGTGCCAAGAAAACATCCCCAACATCATTATACCACCAGCAGCAACCTGAATTCTTGATACAAGGCCGGATGAATCCATGCTTTCATGTTGTTTACGACAAAGTCTAAATCGAGACTTATCTGACCAAATACCGTTTTTGCAGTCTTGCAATTTTGGTGAGTTTGTGCCCATTGTTCTTAGATAACAGGAGTGGCACCCAATGTGGTCTTATGCTGCTAGAACCTTCTGCTTCCAGGTTTGACATGAGGCACATTCAGAGATGTTTTTCTGCGTACCTTGGTTATAATGAGTGATCTTTCTATCAGGTTGAACCAGTCTGGTCATTCTTCTCTAAGCTCTGCCATCAACAAGGCATTTGACAGTCTGAAGTGTCAATCTTGACCAATCTTACTGGCTGATATTTAAACTTATTCAATATTCAATCCTAGCAGCACCAGAGCTAAAGACACAATAGCTGAAACAATGGAGATGACTGCATTGGACAACCAGCCATGTTCCACAGCTGAGTATGAGGGATTTTGTCGGTTCATGCACTACTTAGAAGACGTCTCAAAGTACCAGCTATAATGTTTATAATTCATTATTAAATCTACCTCATAGATTGATCTCTAGTTTTCTACAGAATAAAAAAACAATGGAACATTATTCCCTTAATCTATGCAGGCAAGCTTGGCAAGTTTCACTACCGGTCATTTGTTTTTTCGGTGAAATTACACAAAAATATATAGGTATCAGTATTGGTAGAGGTAAGGAGCACGCACTGATTACAGTGAGAGGTAAGGAGCACGCACTGATTACAGTGAGAGGTAAGGAGCACGCACTGATTACAGTGAGAGGTAAGGAGCATGCACTGATTACAGCACATTGCCACACCCACCACACGCCAAACCACTTCTGGGATGAGAACCTGAGTGCAGCCATGCGGCGGGTGATACCTCAGCATCATACTAGTCCAATGGCTAGGTAGGTGAAAATTTCTCATTTGTGCACCACTTAGAATATAGTCGTTATTAAAATAGGACCGGCACAACAACTTTGCAAAACAGAAAGTGCTCATGCCTGGTTTTTAACAAATAATTGAGATCCAATGAGAAATAGTAAAAAACGTATCAATCGTCTGCTCTCTTTCTGCCTGCTCTTCCAGCCATAAAGTGCAACACAATCCTATCATTTGTAGATACAGTTTAGGGAGCGCTTGGTTTGATGCAATGGGTCTCCTTGCTAAGGCAAACATGACAGAATCTGCGTCACATAGAGGTATGAATTAAGATTGCGATTCACCCTAGAATGAGATCGCATGGAGGTATGAATCGAGATTGCAATTAAGCCTAGAATGAGATCGCATGGAGGTGTGAATGGGCACAAAGGAAGTCCATGGTAGTGAAGCAGGACTTATGTCGGGGGGGTGGGGGTAAATATCACAATGGACACATGCAATAGACACATCGTAAAAGGATCTATCTATCTATCTATCTATCTATCTATCTATCTATCTATCTATCTATCTATCTATCTATCCATCATTCATCCATCCATCTGTCTATTTGGAAGGAAGCCCCCATATTTCTGACTGGTTGTGGGTATGACGAAAAGAATAAGATTGCAAGCACAAGCGGTAGAGATGAGAGATGTTTCTCCACAGCATTCCTGAACTTGCTCTCTGGGCCAGGTCACCTGGATGGACATCAAAATATGGCTGCTGCCCCTTTGGGTGGGGAGGAATCAGCTGAGGGATTCAGGCATGTTATAAGGATGCCGCATGGTCTGCTTCCAAGGCAGCTGTTCCAGGCACGTCCTCCAGGATGCATTGGAGAGATTATATCACCCAGGTGGCTGGGACACCTAGGGATCCTCCAGCATGAGCAGTGACCTAGGCTTCCCGGCCAAGCATGTCAGCCCCAGATCCTCACCATAAAAATTACGGTCATGAATGCTTTTTCTACTTTTTCGTGGTTATTTCAAGCACACATGCCTCCTATTATTTCAGGGATTTTTTTAATATTAAAAATGAGTCAAGAATAACCTTTTTGATTCACTTCTGTCTTTTATTTTTTTAATTTTGTTTTTGTACTTACTTTTTTACCCACCCCCTTACTGCACAGCACAGTAAGACATATTATATTAATAGATTTTGGTTTCTAAGACCATTATGCATTATTTACTTTTAGTAACGTAAAACTATTTGAGTCATGCTCCATTAATTAGTCTTTTGCAGGCTTCTGCCATCATGTATAGTTTTTATGTCAGACATAGTTCTTTGTAGACATGAGGAATATGCATATTTGAATTTTTATGTTACTTTTGCTCAGGAGATGGAGATTTCAGATTTTTCTGATGTTAAGGGCACGCTAGACTCATATGCGGGAAATTGTGATGTTAAATAAACCCCAAATTGAAACCATACTGGGTTCTATATGCTGATCATCTTTACAACAAAGTTTCTTCAGAGGTTAATTACAAATGACTGATTTGTATTTGATATGTAGCTGATCATAAGTGAGTTCAGTGAAAAAAAATGGTCTCCTGTCCTGTAGCAGGCTGGTGAGGAGTGCACTTGGTTCAGTTCACTTTTTAGCAAACATACAGACTTACTTTTCTCCTGTCCTGACGTAGGGCTCATGACAGGGGTTTCTGGGGTAACAGCGGTATCCACTATGGTAATTCCAGCACATCTGATGGTCTGCACACTCATGTCCTGTTTCACACTCGTTGATGTCTGCCCATAAATAAAGACAAGCCTGATTAAAAAACACCGGGTATTACAGAAACGCTGACTCAAGGCGAGATGATGGTGACATGGTTTGGCTTGTAAAACGTGTCACACTGCATTAAAAATTCCTCACAATCAGCTTTGCCAGGGCAGTAACCAATAAGCAGACGATACACAAGCCAAGGTAAATTCCACAATCAACATTTCTTTCCATTACTTGCCTACCTTACCTAAAACGTAACAGCAATATTTACATTTCTCTTATGGTTCAGTGCTCTGGGTCCACGAGCTAAAAGTCAAGACTTGCTTTTAAAACATCAGTTTGAAACCCAGCTGCACAGTTGAATGTCCTATATAATTTTACATAATAGTGAACAAACAGAATACAGCAACAGCTTCACAAATATCATCCCAGGCAAGACTGTACTCCACAGTAAGCACTCAGTCAGAGTATGCTGTATACAAATCCCTTCCCATCACCTCTTTTTACTTTCTAAAAAGACAAGTAGATAAGCACACAAAGATATGTTCTAACATACGATGAGGTTGCCTGACTGATTTGACCTTCTTTCCAAGAATCTACACCTCCAAGAGGGAACTTGCCCGCATTCCTGGTTGTGCGTCTAACAGTGAAGTTACTACGTGCATCGCCTCTTTTTTTAAAGGCCGCGCTGGGCAGAGCAGCCCTGGAATGAGAACTCGGCAGCGTTTGAGAGCAAGTCGGCCAGCACCTTGACACATTCTTGTTCCCTGGTATCCTTCTGGGCATGTGCAGACGTATCTCCCGGGCTGGTTCACACACTGATACTGGCATGTGTAACTGGATAGGCTGCACTCATCAATATCTGGACAGAAATAAACCAATAACACACTTGTGAAAGCAGATAGGGTGTGAAAGTAAACTCTGTCATCAGATGACAATAGACAAGTTGGAAATCTTCACATTCCACTTTTGCTAACAAAGTTTTGGCCTGTGATTCTATAGTCATAGTTTTGGCAATATAGGTAGGTTGATCAAGCGATCGGCCAGAAAAAGCGTTTTATGCCAACCAGCATCAGCTGATTAATCAGACTGCATGGCCGATACAGTGACGCCAGTGTACAGCTTGCGAGAGTGACGCCCAGCCACACGGGGCCCTCGCTTCTCAGTGCTGTAGTGTGGTTTATCAGCACCTACAGTAGGGAACCTGTGCGGCAACCAAACATTAGAGTGCTAAATTCCTGTGGCTTACATCCATTTCACTTGATGAATAACATCGCAGCAACGCCGAAACTATCTCAATTTTTAAGCATATCTTTTTGTTACTTTTGTCAGAAATTTAATCATGAAACACCAAAGACAAACCAAATTATTGCCATTGTTTTTATTTTCTATTGTTTTTTTAAATGCTGCACACTCTTGTTTAAACTGTGATCAATTTCTGTTATTTCTGATGTTAAGAGTATGCTAGACTCATATATGGGTGTTTGTACTGTGTTTTGGGAGGTGATATTTAGAGTTAAATTATTGTTGCTTTTGCCTGTTATTAATGTTAAATATGTATTTAAATTTAAGCAGTTGTTTTATTAATTTGTTTTTTTTTTCTACTTAAAAAATCGGTCATTGTCCCCCCTCCAAAAAATATTGGCAGCAACATCTGCCACTGAAAAACATTTATCAGTCGACCTCTATTATTGACCGAAAAGTGTCCACACTGTTGAGGCGTATTAGCTCACAAAATGTGACAGATTTGCTAACAATACATTTATTACACAGCCAAAGGAGTTCAGCTCACGTTGCTTTGATGTGATATATGTCATGGCTAGCTATTCAGCATCACTTGGCTCGCATCCAGGAGGTCTGCACAGTTCTGACAGGCAGGAAACGTACCGTGGCAGGAGACCATGTCGGAAGCCAGCTCGTACCCAGATTCGCAGATGCACAGGAAGGATCCCATGGTGTTGTAGCACTGGTGCTGACACGGATTGCTGACCTCACATTCGTTCACATCTGAAATGAACGGTGACGGCATTGTCATTCCATCAATGACATCACAATGGCGTCACAACATTAAATACTCTGATTCAACCCCCTGTCCAGATGTAGGGTTGTAGGGAGTGTGGAACCCATCCTGAGAAACAGGGGCACAAAACACAAATTTGCGCACAGATTGGGCGGGTGGAATTAGATCCCCATCTAAGGAGGTGTGAGGAGTCTCCCCACAGAACCACTGCACACCACAATCCTTCACAATAATATTGAGAAAGTTTAGTAACATTTTTTTACTTCAGAGAGCACGAATAACATAGTAATTCAGTTATTGCTCAAGTACAAATCATGAAAAAATATAGTACTGTATATAGTTTAGTAACAGGAAAAACATGAACTGTTATGATTGATTAATGATGAACAAGCATGAGATCAATACAGAACTAACGCTGGTTAATCCATCCATCCATCCATCCATCCATCCATCCAATTTTTGTAACCGCTTCTTCTGTTCAGGGTTGCCGGGGGTCTTGAAACTATCCCGAAGGCTACAGGCGCCAGGCAGGTTTCTGATTAATTAAAACATTAAATAAGAGTGTATTACTACATTATTTGTGCCCCTTCATGTAAAGTGTTAAAGAAAGTTTTTTTATTTTACCAAGAAACCACTATCCAGGGGAAGTGATTAACAATGCAAACAGCATACACTGATTAATGAGGCTTACTGAGAACGGAGTGACACCTGTGCGGTTACTGTAAATACTTCCGCTCTCACCGCCAACGCCAGAATGACTGACTTCGTCCCCACGAGGCCTAGCAGTGAGCGAAACGTCTGAGCCAAGATAACAGGAAGGTGCGGATGTGAGCAGCTCCGCGCCGGTCTCGTGGGGGAAGCGTGTTTGTTTACCAAAGAGGATATCCTGCGAGAGGGCTACACCGCTGGAGCCGCAACAGGCCCTCCAGTCGGATTCAGAGCTGCGTGTCCACCAGGCCTAAGCAAAGCTAGCGGGGCCCCTGGGGAACGGCCCTCTGCTTCCAGGGCTACCCCGCTACGCAGATGCGCAGCCTGCCTGCCAGGTGTATTGAATGGTAATCGGGTGACGTGAAGCACAATCCAGTCCCCTTAATCAGCACTCGCACGGCAGCGAAAACGAACACGGCGGCCGAACCGTTGTGCAATGTATGTAACGCAATCGCAAAACAAGACAGTCCCCGAATTTTTAAGCTTTATAATATGGGGAGTCACTAAGCACTTTTTTACTTGTCAGTTTTTCAACATTTAGTGCACTTTTATCACATTTAGCTAGAAATAAACAGTGTTAAGAATTTTTTTACAACTTTTTACTATGTATAAATTATTTACTACATGAAATATATTTACTAGATGTAAATGTAAATAATAAGTTTATATGTAAATATTAAACATAAATGTTAAATATAAATGTAAATGTTAAATGCAGACTCTAATTGTCGAGAACGTTTGCAAATTACCCACGCCCCTCTGACTTCTTTCCATGGAAACGATGAAAGCGTTAAGTGGCTGCTGGTGATGGGGCACGACGTGGCGAATTCTGCTCCTTTAGAGGCGATAGAATGTGCGGTTTTGGCTGGTGTTCGCGCTGCACTATGGAGCGGATTTTGTGCCACCTTGAAATGCAAACACGACATTGGCATGCGGGGGAATGCTGGGTATGTTTGGGGAGAGAATCTCTGCCGACGGGAGTAAAACCCTGTGGAAATCTTCTAAAGTGCAGTTCAACATTTCTGCGTTCTGTGTTGATGTTTGTTGTTTCAAGGTGTTTCAAGTCTATCGACAGGGAAAATTCACATATACATATTCCATAAGTGCATCCATTTTCCCAGTGCAAACCCTGGTCAGAGTTTTGAGGGGCCTGGAGCCTGTCCCATGCTGGGGTTCACCCTGGATGGGAGCCGGGTCTCATCCCTCGTTTTACCCCTTAAATTATTTGTATAAATGATAGCAGCGTGTGTATACACTCAAAGGAAGACAGACTACAGCACATTAATAACAGCGTTAATCGCCTACGTATCTGCTCCTACTCCTTTAGCATCCTTTAGCAGACCCCAGAAGCCTTCCAAACCCTGCTCATACCTCCACAGGAAAATATGAAGCTAAGAGAGGCTGCCCTCTAGAGGCCAGGGGGACTCAGCAAATACCGAATGGAGAGTTTCCTGCGGTCTTTGATGAACAAATGGTATCACCTCCTCAACACAATCAGATACAGGGTTCAGTCACAGACAAACTACAGACAGATAGATAAGCAGGCAGACAGACAGACAGACAGACACAAAAAATATTATGTTTAATTGATCTCCATGTTGGTATTATGCGTATTATGTTAGTGTCATCTTAGTCATTAACCTCTGAAAGTCAGCCTTGTATTTGCAGTAATCATCTGATACGGCTGTGTATTTAGTGACAATTCTGAAACGGTGAAACAGTTTTTCATTCCCTGAGAGTTTGACCTTCTCATCTTACTGTTAATCCAGTTCTTTAGCCAGCCCATCATCGGCGTTACAAGCTATGAGTAATGCTATGGTCGCATTAAGGGTACTTCTCCTATAAAGGCCCATATTATAGAAGGGTGCCCCATTACTACAAAATGGAACACACAGGTTCTTTATAACTTTTTTTTCGCAACTCTTAAACATAACATTTATAGTGGTGAGATTATTCTTGGCTTTACTGAAACTTAATTAATTTTTTTTTCTAAATATGAGTATTCAGACCCCTTAAGGAGAAATATTTGGACTAAGCACCTCTGGAAGCAAGAAACGTCGTTTTAATAAGTCTCTACCAACTTTGCAAAGCATTTCAGGGCAGCCTTTAATCCTTCCAGCCTGGTGCAGATTATATGGACACTTCCAGTGAGGACTTTTAAACGCAAATCATTCACTTCAGGTCCAGCTGATCTCCATTATGATGCTCAGCAAGGATGTGCTATCTGGTTCCCTATGTGAGCAATAAATACCGGCTGCATGATATGTTACAGAAAAACACTCACTGCTTCCTCACTTCCTAGACTGGCAGTTCAGGAGGAAGGCTGGGTTGTGTTCATTAAGGCAGGACTTATAGACTATTTAGGTTCAGTCAGGGCTCTTGTGAGAACCAGCAAACCATGGGAAATAGGCTAATAAACACACGTCTCCCTATGTTACACACAAGACAGAGAGAAAAAAACAATTTACAACAAGCTTTTTGAATTTTGAAGTTTCCTTTTCGTCAACAAACGAATGTTTCTCTCTGTTAAAGTGTGCGGTGCCCGCACAGCACAATGTTGGGATTGTGTCATTCTGGAGGGATTCCTGTGTACACAAATACGCCGTTTTACATGGCTCTACTTCATTTCCAAATAATGCCTGACCGTGTCATTGGTTCAGAAGTAGAACGCCGGTCAAATGAACATGGTGGCAAGGAGAAAAAGAAAAAAAAAAAAACAGCATAGTATGGAAAAAGTGATGATGACCTCAAAGAGAAAGGCAACAGCAAAAGTGACGACCTTCCCCACAAGCTAAGCCCAAGTCGGCTAAACTGCACCTGGCTAAGCCTGCAATAAAATGACCCAATTTTACCATTTGCCCTCCTTCCAGAACCAGCCTCTGCCCAGAAAACTGCCTTTTAACACATCCGATACGGTAAGCCTGGCCAAGTGGCCCTGCTTCACCCTTAAAGTCTTACTTCTGCCCTAAAATCGATGAAGAAAGGAAGATAACTTCTGACCAGTTATCTGAAATGTAATGGCCCTCAGCTTCCAGGGCCGCCCCGCTACGCTGATGCGCTGCCTGCCTGCCAGGTGTATTGAATGGTAATCAAGTGGCATGAAGAACAATCCGGAACCTTTATCAGGACTCGCGTGGCAGTGAAAACAGACGCAGTGGCAGAACCGTTGTGCAATAGGATCATTCTCACAAGTATGTAATGCAATCACAAACAAGACAGTACCCGAATTGTTAAACTTTATAATGCTCCAAATATTTCTGGCAAAAAAAAGAGATGCTGTTTAATTCACACGTGATTAAAATGTCATTTTGCTATTTCAGGCCTGTGTGTTTCCCACGTGCAACATGCTTCATTGTGATTGGCTCATGGTTCACGTCAGAGGCTCTTGATGGGCTTTACCTGTCGGTATATCTCAGTACTCTGATTAACACTCACGAAACCCAAAGTGAGTATGACCCAAGCACATACCTTACAAACACTGGAAAGCCCTTGTATCTTTTTTGGTGAGAAAGTTACATGTTCCGTAGGTTATTTGCCGACAGCTGAGCTGAACATGCTGGATCTCTGCTGTAAGACGTGCAGAGAAAGATGTGAACATGTATTTAAGAGCTGTCTGGCCTCAGAGTCCTGAAAGTTATGTAGAGTCAACAAAACACCATTGATACTGTTAACTTTACCAGAGGTTAATGCTAAGCTAATGCCAACCCTGGAGTACATGTAAATACTAAACAGAAATATCACAGCAACTGTAATACAGAGACCAGCATACAGAGGATATTGTCTAAAGCTCCCAACAAAATAATTCAGGTGCCTCAAAATACATGTGGAATTCATGCTGCTTGGAGGGATCTGGATGTCTGGAAGATGCTGAGCAGCTCTGCGGGGTTTCCACATTCCCTCACATGTTCTGCAGCCCTGCCAAATCAGCATATCACGTCTGGAAACTCCATGTAGAAAGTTAATATGTTTTGGAGATGTGTGGCAAGGTGTGGTCACCTCACACCCCTGGACGCCAGGATTCCATTCCGCTACGTGTGTGGAGTTTGCATGTTCTCCCTGTGTCATCACGGGGTTTCCTCTCAGTCCTGTGGTTTCCCTCTACAGTCCATAAACATGCGTTGGTGAATTATAGTTACTGAATTGCCCCTACATTCATGTGAAAAAGAAAGTATTTCAATTCTAAGGTTTTACAAATCAGGACAAAAAAAAATCATCTGGACCTTAGAAGGTCTTGAAATTAATTCAATACAACATGGTAGCTCGGCTTAGGTTTGCAATGTTGCATCTGAACAAACCACAAGACTTCTGGAACAATGTCCTTTGGACAGACGAGACCAAAGTGGAGAGGTTTGGCCGTAATGCACAGCAACACGTTTGGAGAAAACCAAACACAGCATATCGCCACAAACACCTCATACCAACTGACAAGCAGGGTGGTGAAGGGGTGCGGACCTGGGCAGTCATTGAGTCGAACAAGAACTCCTCTGTATACCAAAGTATTGTAGAGTCAAATGTGAGGCCATCTGTCTAACAGCTGAATTTGGGCGAAATGCAACAGGACAATGATCCCAAGCACACCAGCAAATCTACAACAGAGTGGCTGAAAAAAGAAAAGAATCAAGGTGTTGCAATAGCCCAGTCAAAGTCCAGAATTCAACCCGACTGAAATGCTGTGGCGGGACCTTAAGAGAGCTGTGCATAAATGAATGCCTGCAAACCTCAATGAACCGAAGCAACGCTGTAAAGAAGAGTGTGACAAGATTCCTCTACAACCGTGTGAGAGATTGATAAAGTCATAAAGAAAACTATTACTTCCAGTTATTGCTGCTAAAGGTGGTTCGACAAGCTATTGAATCGGGGGATGTACTTAGTTTGTCACACATGGCTTCTCCGTTTGGGCTTCATTTTTGTTAAATAAACAATGACACAGTGGAATCTGTAGTGTGTTTTACAGCTGAGGTTAGATTTAAATCATTTTAGAACCTGGTAAGGACCGGATGATTTTTTTATTATGTCCTGATACGTAAAATCACAGAACTGAAGAAGGTGTACTTTACTTTTCACATGACGGTAGGTGTAGATGAGTGAGTGAATGGTGTGTGTGTGTGTGTGCGCGCGTGTGTGTGCTTGCCCTGCGATGGGTTGGTGCCCCACCCTGGGTTGCTCCCTGTCTTGCACCCATAGTTTCTGGCCCCTGCGCAGGACAAGTGGGTACAGAAAATGGAAGAATATTTTGGAGACAAACAAAAGCCCCCATTTACGGTGAGCTGCCATACTCCTCTAGCAGGGAAGGTTTTTTTAATGCGCAAATTTGCAAGCAGAAGCTACAGAAGGAGGTGGAGACCACGTCCATGAGGAAAGGCTCCACTATTGGCCAATGTGCTAGACAAGAATCAAAATCTCACTGTACAAGGCCCCTCCTTCACCAGGTGCATCTGCACCAGCTTTGTAAACGTTCGTTTTTACACAGGCACATGCACTGACAGCTCTTTTCCTTAAGTAGTTATTCCTCAAGTGGCTTGAATTTAGCATGTCAACGTGAGCCACTGAGATGTAATTTATTACAGAGACGGATGTGCAAATCTCTGCTCTGAGTATTGGTTAAATTACCGGTTACAGCTTGACAACAAAGCAATAGAATAACAGATTCACTATATACCTGCGTTTTAGAGACAGTGGGTAGTGAGTGTTTCAAACATTATTTGGAAAGACATCCAGGAGATATTTCTGTTAACAAACAGGTTAGAAACACGTTCTGCGAGCTCTTTAAGTCACAAAGAAAGCTTAAGGGAAGAAAAGTTACACTGCAATTAGGATGACCAGATAATCCATGTCTGGGAGCCAGGATAGGATTTGCAATTGAACCATTTCAATCAAAAGGACCTGGATTTCACTTAAGCACTGAGATCTTTCTGCGTGCTGATTGGTCCATCTCCTATAATCATGCATGTGTCACTAATGTTGATGTGAAACGGCTGGATGAGTCTTTCAATCAAGGAAACAAACCAGTAAAAGCATAAGAACTGAACTATTTTGCAGGAGCCTCTTAGTATTAAAGTTTGTAAAACCTGAAGCAGCTCAAAGTTTCCTCACTGACACGAATTGTCTGCTCACCCTGACTGAAATGGACTTTAACAGGGAGTGGTGTTTTGTTAAAACACAAACTGCACATCCTTTTCGAGATTCTACTTAAAAGCGACATCTTCACTAAATCATATGTGTTTCAGTTCTGGATCTTCCTCTGTCTTATGTATATTCTTTTCTGCTCATGACCATCTAAATCTTGGACAATTGATCTTTCTTGTATAACACCTGAAAAATGAAATCAAGGTACAATTGCATGGCACTCCCCAAGGGCATGTCTGACTGCTACATAAATTAGATTCTGCACTGAGAAACAGAGGACACTAAAATATCATTATTACACATCAACGGCAAATTTTATATAATTATTTTTGCAAAGGTCACAATAAGTGTCAAGGTCAGAGTGAAATCAATCAGGCTGTTTTTCTACATCGCACAGCCAGGAATGTGGATCCACTATTACCAAAGCCCTGCGATTTTCCACAAGCGGTTTAAAATCTGTTAAAAATTTGTTTCGTTTAAGGGCTGGTTTTAAGCAATTACGTAAAGGTCAGCCTTTATACTGAATGCCAGAGGTTTGATCAAACAAAAATACAATGCGATTTCTTTTTAAATACATTTAATCTCTTATACTGTCTGGCTAAATGAGAGATCAACCTCTTGGATACTGCAAATCCAAAAACTGAAAAAGATGCCCAGAGCTTCACACAATCATATCAGAAAAAACATGCTTTGCGCATTCTTAAATTAGAGGGAATCAACCCTTATATGATAATGCAATATCAGATAAAAGAATAACGATAAGACAATCTGATTTTAAAAATTCTCTTCAAAACAATGAGATTGGCTTGGTTTAGTGTTGATATGTGAATGCATAATTTGATAAACTGTAAATCAGAACTATGATGAAATTTCTATTGTGATACAAAGCAGATACATGCTTAAAGATAATCAATCTGTCCATCTTCCCTAGCTGCTCATCCAGGACAGGGTCACACGGGGTCTGGATCCTGTTCCAAGAACACGGGTCAATGGCAGGGGGACAGCCTGGTGGGATTGCTTGGAGAAAATGCTGGGAATCAAATCAAAACCAGTACATTCCTTGTTTATATAGTTGCATATTGTAAGAATGTTCCAGAATTAAGAACTGAAATAAGAGCTGGGTAACTTTTCTCCAAGAATGAAAACCAGAGTCAATTAAAATCAGACAAAGCAAAGGATGCATAAAATACATATTTCATTTCTGCCACCGACAAAACAGCGGAATGTTCCAGAATTCTCAAACCTGATTCCCAATAGAATAAAAAAATCACTATATACCTGCATTTTATAAACACACGTAAAGTGGATAGTGATTCCAGAACAGAACCTAATGCTGTTAAAGCTCCATAACCCAGTGACCATGTGGTAAGTTAAAGCCTGCCTACAGGTGCTTGGTATAAACAGGTAACGCTGCCTGTGTAAGTGTGCTGAAGCAGACGGGCTGGCTTGGGCTGCCATGTATCACCTCAGGGCTCACCAGGCCTCCCTGGGTTTTGATGGACCCCTGCATGCATCCCTGGGCCTTCTTGGACCGCCTTGGGCCTCCACGAGCCTCACTGAACTACCGTGGGCATCGCTGGGCCTCACTGGACATCTGTAGGCCTCCCCAGGCCTTGCTGGACTGCTTTGGGCCTCAACGGGCCTCACTAAACTGCCTCGGGCCTTGCCTGGTCTCCCCGGGCTTTGCTGGGCTACCTCAGGGACTGTCAGGCCTCCCTAGGCCTGATTGGACCACTTTGGGCCTCCCCAGGCCGCCTCAAACTTCCCTGGCCACCCCAGGCCTCGCCAGGCTTCCTCGGGCCTTCCCATGCCTCATTTTACTGCCTAGGGCATCACCGGGCTTCACTGGATGCCTCAGGCCTTTCCAGGCTGCCTCAGGCCTGCTGCCTATCTAAGAGACAACTCGTGTGCTGGGCTGCAAGCCCAAGCTGCTCCGCCCTGCCAGTGTCTCCAGAGGCCATCGTGTAAACAAGCACACGCCTGCCCCGGGATCTATGTACATCAGGGGGAGAGAAGTCTCTCCTACTCCGTGCCGCAAAAAGCTAGTGCTGAAACTCCAGATCTCCAGGAAAAAAGCACACTCTGCTGGCAAGTGGCTAAAGGAATATACGACCTTCCTTTTCCTCGAAGGCCTACTGTGTTTGTGTATATTAATTTGCAGCTCTGAGAGAATCAAAGGGTGTCGTAAACTAGTAACTAAAATGGTTACTAATCTCCATCGTCGGTTATTCAGCACAGAAATGAGCATGAAGTCTCACCCAGGAAGCATATCCAAGCTTCATCCATTAGCTAACTCCCCCCCACCACTATCAGCTTCATCCATCAGCTTTCTCTGTTTACCATCGAGTCCGAGAGCCAATCGTTCTGCGCGTAACACCCTGTAGTTGAAGCTTATCATGTCTATTGTTGTTTTTTTGGATGAGTTGTGATCCTGGTTTCAAAGCCAAACCATTAACAGAAACAGAGACGGTAGATTGCAAACTTTCCATCTTTCAATGCGGTAAAAATGTGCATATTACCACAGGCTTGGAGTAACGCCAATGATAATTCATCAACAGAGAAACGGCTGATAATACTAAAGATTTTAATATCTATTATGTGAAAACCGAAGTTAAATGCAATACAAAAATCTTGTTACAGTTGCATGCTGGCTTTGGCCTAAATGAAATCTGGGTGCTCTAAATTATTCACACACGGAAGTCATACGACACAAATATGTCACAATAAACAAATATAACATCTGCTACTCGATTACGTCATGATAAACAAATTAATATGACTTCTACACTAGTGTTTCACTCTTAATGTATGACATCTGTTACACAAATATGCAAGTAACTAAATTAATCTCAGTGTGTGGCTGCATGAATTTTATGGTTCTATTTCACAATCATGGTGAGTCTACTGTAAGTGTGCAAACTGTACTTTCATCTATAGGAATAAGTGCTTATAACTGTCAGATATTTGAAAAGATACCACGGCAGGAGATTAAAATGTCTTTCAACTACACGCCTTGTTGAAAAATGTAACCTTTATTATATTTTTTCCAAAGTGTGACACTAAGGACATTTTGCAAGTCAGCAGAGGATGGTAATCTACCCTGAAGTTTATTTATTGAGCAGAAGAAAGACCTGATCATCAGCTGCTCCAGTAGCTGTGCAGAGCAGACTGCCTGTGAAGGCGTCTCGACCGCAGTCGCATGAGGGCTTAGCAAGTTATTGCCGGTCCCTGCTATTAAATCCCACTGATGGGCCTAAAGAGCCACAGTGCGCACAGAATTAATTCGTGTTCAGAGCATGATCCTTAAACCTCCCACATTTCTGCATGCTGACTCCGGTCATTTGGGGATATGACGTCAAAACTGGGGCACGCCAGCCTGAGGGTGAACCGGGAGCTGTGACAGAAACTCTGGCTGAAGAATTCAAACATCATCCTCACAGCTAAACGCCATCAAACACTGTATTAAAAACTGCAGGAAAATCACCCACATGACATTTTAGATCCACGCCTCATTTGACAAATTGATTCATGCACCATTATCCCACCCATCCATCCCTAACTTCCATAAATGCTTACCCGGTACAGGGTCTCAGTGTCTCAGGAGCCAATTCTGGAAAATACAGGACACAGGTGAGGTTGCAGACCCTGATGAGAGGATATACTTAACCAGATAAAAAGGGTTTTTCGATGTGTAACAGAATTTGATGATCTTTATCCTTCTCGCTGCCCTGCTTGGCCGTGATACTGACAGCCCTGGCTTTTTCTCTGCTCTGTTCTGCTTGTCATAAATCCAATTTTAATAGGGAATTAGGAGGAAATGAAGCATAATCCGCTGGTGATTTTGGGAAAGGCCGGCGCGATTCCACGTCATCGTCCAGCAGTATCAGGTTTAAAGTTTGCAGGACCACCAGCCTTTTAACGAGACACAGCCTTTGCATTATGGGTAGTACCCATGGTCCGCCGTGGACTGCAGGCCATGCTCCTGGTCCTGCTTGAGGGATTTACGGAAATCACGTAATGGACCCACACACAAAAGCAAGAAGGAATAAGCACTTCTCATGTAAATATTAAGAATCACTGGAGCCCTGTTGACCCTCCTCTTAGGCTCAGTGGCAAATGGGACCAAGAATTAATTTAGGCTTTGAAATTATGAGGAAGTAAATGGATAACTGCTGGGAAGCAGCGGGCAGCTGAGGTGAAGGATTGGAAGAGAGAGAGGAATTTTACAGGAGACTGATAATAGGCATAGCATTCAATACCACTACCTGGACCAGGGCAAAATCAGAGGGATTCATTCACAGACCACTGCAGTAATATCAGTAATTCTGGGTAACATAAACAGGTAGGATAACAATTTTAATAAGAGATGTTATGTTTCTACCAGGTTTTGTAGAAATTAACACATGTTCTGTTCATCACAAGCACAGAACAGCTAGTATTACATTCTTCAAACAGGCCAGGTGTTTTTAAGCAATGCGCGTAAAAAAACATTTATTCTGCATTAAAACTAGAATACCAGAAAACATCATCAAAATGTGATTTTATGAGACGAGGCCAGGTTCTCCGTGAAGCAGTCAAAGCAAGGTAATTTGTCTCTTCCTAAAGGAAAGAGACCCAAAGCCAAAAACATCTCGCTGGACTAACCTCAGTATAACTTGGCTTGGGACAGAGGTAGCTAGACTAGCCATCACAGCAATGGGCTGTGGACATGGGGACACTGTTCCATGGTGTAGACACCCTGTTTTAAAGAGGTACTGCAACCTTGTGCTGGAAAGATGGAAGCATGGCTGGACATCCATCAGCGTTGACGCCAACGGCGTGTTGGGTGCAGAACCTGCTTCTGGCTGTTTGTGTGTGTAGTTTCCGGCTTCTCCCCTGGCTTTTCTCAGTTTATAACAAATATTATTTTATATGACAATTTATAGTTATATAATTTATATAGTAATAATATTATTTATTTATAACAAGACTCATAAACCAGTCCAACTACACCGAGCACCTGATAGTCGTGGTAGAATGAGCCCTTGATTGCGGTGAGGTCTCCTCTCGGAAACCGTATGTAAAGAGCAGCCAAGTTACTCATAGCTGTTGCCACATTGGTTAAATTGCGTGACATAGTGGGCTGAGATCTTTTGGCAATGTCAGCCACTTCACTCTGAAAACCTTCTTTAGCAAAAAAGCACTTGTCGGTTAATTGCAGCAGAACCGGGAGATGGCGATGTCGCCGGGTCGGACTCTCCAAAGCTGGTCGTAGCTGCTTGGCTGTTTGCAGGATCACGGCCCGGGGTGGACTGTATCTAGTAACGATAGTTTTTGTCATCAAACCACAACACATCGTTAGAGTCTCCCATAAGCCTCTCAGTAAGTAAGCTCCGCCTGATGACATTTCATTGGGTGTGTAAAAGCAATAAAAGAGCAGGCATACGGATTAAACATGTTTAGCTATAACTAACACTATGCGCTGGCCAGTGAAAGTTAGGGCAGCTTAACTGTCATCCTAAAGTTAGGAGAATTTAAGAGTTTGGGAGTTAGGAAGCTTGTGTAATACACTTTTCTTAAGTTAAGACATGAACATTGACTTAGGACCTGTTCTACTGCAATGACTTTTTTCCCTAAATCAGGTTCTATCCCCAGTTATCATGATTACCAAACAGTTTAGATAAGATCTGAAAGTTAGGAAGTTTCTGTAATACAGCCCCTGATTCCAAACTCTTGGACTGTCTGGACTGGGAACTTCAGTGTCTTGCTTTCCCACCACGCAACAGGAACTCTGACTTTGTGACTTTTATGCCACATAAGCACAGGTTATGCAAAAGATTAGTGGGTTATAGAGGTATGATTTTGTTGGTTGAACTCTGTCTGATACTCGGTATTGAACTCTGTCTGATGTGTCTGATGTGATGTTCAATAAAAATTTGATCACAAAAAAATAAAAGTTATCAGCACCAGACCTAAAGAGATAACTGCTGAAATTATGGAGACGACTGCATTGGACATTAAGCCATTTCGTCGACTCTTCCACGTTTTCAACCCTACTTATACAGTACGTAGGCTTGCTACTTTCAATCTGAAGACGTATGGGGCAACACAACCTGGGTGCCGAATGATAAAATTTGCTGAGTAGAGTGATCGATCACCTACTCTGAATATATCAGTTATCAGCATTGGTCAAAATTACTACATTGGTAAACCACTAGTTAAGCATCACAGGTAATTTCATTTGAAACATCACTGCCACCCCAAAACAATCGAGAACATTGTTTTTTAGTCATCAGCCTATATATTTTCAGTATGTACGTATGTACGAAAACGATGCACAAATCTGATGTCATTTCTACTCTGTCATCAAAGGTTGCATGCCCTTATCAAGGAGCACACCTCTTATTTCAGAATTCACGCTTCACAGACATATTCCTATATTCCCAACATACTTTTCTGATTATCTCCCATCAGCTATGCTCAGCTTCTAAAAACCAGGATAGCATCTTACTTATTGCATTCAGGAACAGGGAGAGTGCGGTCTTAGCAACAGTGAAACATTCAATGAGATCAACATGTAACTAGCTGTGATAACGAAATTCAGAAATGCTAATTTTATTATTTTCAAAAAGAAAATAGATTTTTTTTTCTTTTTTTAACATGCAGATTACTTTTACAGTAAACACAAGAACTAGAATGTGAAACGATCAGTTTTCTGCAGAATTCCCCAAGACAGTATCGACATTCAGCATCAACGTCCGTGACATTGTTAATCTGTCTGAAATCATCCACCCCATTATTCAACGCACATCTGACAGGTTTTAAACAAACTAACGAATTCTTGTTTCTTGTATCTTAGCTTGGTCATGTCCCTTTATGTCTTGACTGTGCAAAATTAAACCACACATCTTCTCTTCGAAGAACTTGAACTGTGTACGTCCGTAAAAATGTTCCTGCTTATAAATACTGCACTTGGAGGTATTACTAACATTAAGAAGAGACCCCGTAAAAACCAGGAGACACCCTAGCCCTCTAAAATGGAGGTCTGCATGAAAGAAGTTGGAGTTTCGTCACAACAACTCAGACAGTACAGGCTCATAGTGAACCTGGGGCCTATCTCAGAAAACCCAGGGCAAAAAGCAGGGGACACCCTAGATGGGATTCCTGAGTACCAGGAAGAAACAAGCGCACACACAGGAGGGACCATCAAACTCCCACACAGAGCCAGCAAAGGGGGAATTGAACATATAACCAAGATAGCCATCCGGAAACCTTCAATTCTGATTCCACCTGGGAAATCTATTGTCTGCGAGCATTGTGACAATTCGCCTATGAGAAGCACTTGCTCACTGACTGGTGTCTTTGACTTTTTTCCCACGCTTGTATTTCCCTCTTCACTGTCACCGAGTCGCACCAGCACCCAATCAGACATGCACACAGAGGTGAGGTATGGAACACATGAAAGAAAACGCAACATAAAGCTGCACTTGAGCGATTCGAGGACTCATAAAACGGAGAATCAGTTCTGGTCTTTTCTCGACGGCTTGGCGTTTTTCTTTTTAATATTGCCTGTGGTCTCAGCCTGACAGATGACTCATTTGGAACATTATACTCTTGTGTATGCAGCCTTTCAGCAGCAGTTGGGACCCATAATTATTATAATATAGCGTCATCTAAATTGAGTGTTGCGGGAATCTCGATCCCTGTTGAAGGTCCAAGCCTGAGGTTTCAAAAGTCGATAGATGTAAGCCCTAAGAACACCAGCAGAAGCTCTGAAGGCGTTTACCAGGATGTCATGCTTTGTCTGGCAGCTTATAGTATCTATCATTTTGATTACTTATTAGCATTGTCTAGGCTTGGGCGGTATGGTGGTATTACGGTATACTGCGGTATTTAGCAGTCCAGGCAGAAGGCATTGTTTTTAACACCATAAAAAATAAATATGACACTGACACGGAGATGCTGCTTCGAGGAGATGTCTTGTGGCGCACGGCGTGAGCCGTGATTGGAGCCTCACTTAAGTAATGAAAAAAGGTAAAGAACGACGCACATGCGCAGGTTAATACCACAGAAACAAAATGCACTGTGAATGCTCTGTCATGCCGCGGCATACTTGAATCTTAGTGTGCACGAGGTCACAGATCAGGTAGGCAGCCTGAACAAACTGACATAACTTTCAGGTAAATGAGACCTGTCCCTCTCTCCAATGCTAATGAAGGCATTAGCTTCGGCATTCAAAGCATCCGATGGCTCAACCTTGAAGACAAGTCTCAAAAGTGGAGGCTCACCTCTGCAAAAGTTCTGCTCATCAGGAACAAAGCCGGGGCTGCAATGCATGTTGTGGTAAACCCGGCGCCTGGGCGGGACCGGGGGAGAATTGACATGCTCTGGAGCCTGTTCCTGACTCTCCTCTCCATTGTTGACAAAGATTTGGGCGCTGGGAGGAAGGCAGAGGTAGCCGCCGAAGTGGTTTGTGCACTGCATTCCGCCTTTGCAAGCGTCAGGCAGGATGGCACACTCGTCGATGTCTGAGGGGAACACGGAGAGACGGGAGGCGTTGCTCGTCACCTTTGAAGAGCGGGAGAGTGACTGACATATGCAGAATGGAAGGATGGTCAGTTTGAGGGGTAAATTTCAGGTTAATATGTTACCTTTGCACACTCGCCTTTGGGGTTCAAATTCGTAGCCATCTGTGCACTGCTGATTAAAAGAATATAGTTAGTCATAGCTTAAATCTATAAACAATTCACTGTTTTTAAAGAAATTACCAATACATTATGCAAATAACCTATAAGTATGCTGCACTTGCATCCTTTTCCTCTGAAAGTAAAATGTATGTGACGATGTCCCTAACAAATACCTCTTTACACAGGTTGTCAAATTGCTGTTTATTATGTACCCAGCTTCCCAGAACTATGGCACTTATCCTTGGCCTCCAGCATCTTTGACTAGCCGCCCCGGTCCACAATATGTATATGTATAATGCGCCCCCTGCACAGAGGGCGGAATGTGTGCCTCGCACTGAGTCACCAGAGACATCCTCCTGGGGTTTCCGTTCAGGCCTAGGCCTGTGCCCACAAAGATGATAGGATGGCGAGACTGTGCCTACACCCAAGCTCTGAAAAAAACCTGCTTTGGCTGTATCTGTTCAGTACCAGAGGTACAATGTTCAGGTCCTGAAAGTGCAAATCCAGACCAAGATTTTGTTTCAACCAACCAGTTGAGTATAAAGAGTGAGAGTCAAAGAGAACTCAACTGGTTGGTTGAAACAAAACCTGGGAACTCATCTCCTGGCTGGGCCTTCAGAAACATGTCATGCTAGCAGGACAGCTTGATGAGCTCTGATATGTTGCCAGTAATGTAACCTCCTTCTCCTGCTGGGTCAGGTGTCTTCCACGATGACCATCTTCCCAACCCTCATAACCTCTTAAAGCAGTGTTTCCCAATCCGGTCCTCATGGACCCACAGACAGTCCACGTTTTTGGTCCCAGTTAGGCTTTGGTGCCGATTAAAAGATGTCCAGGACTGAGTGGAGGGATGCCAGTGAAGCGCAAATTTTAAGAATTCTTCATGTGTTTGCATGGACTCAAAGTCACTATTACAATCCACCAAGGACTAATGAAAATGTGAGCGAATGTATCTCAGCATCCAATTTAGTAACGTTTTTGTCTGTATTAGGATTATACCTACCTGTTCATTTATTGATTGCATTAAAAACAAATAATTTACATTTAAAACTGAATGCAATTTTTTCCTATATTGTGTCCAATTCTCATGTTTTATTTTTTTGTAACCTGTCAGCAAAAAATAACAACATGTTATTAGCATTCAGTTGTATATTATACAATCGCATTTAAATGTAAGTAAACTATGTTCGTTAAGAATATGCAGTGAAGATAAGTAGCACATCTGACTCTGGAACAGAGGATAATACTTTCCGAAAATTGTGATAGATGTATAAAGAAACACAGAGCAGATACTGGGCACTCCAGTGACAAATGAATGTGTCTTTTTTAATGCAAAGGAATGGAGTGGGAGGCGCACTTGCCGTGTAAGAGACCGGCTCCTCTGCCTCCTGAGAAAGAACGGAGTTAATGACCACGCTTAGACACAGGCATATCCTGAACATGGTGAGCAGCCCTAAAAACAGGGAAGAAATGCGTTATTACGGGTCTATTTATGTTCCACGTTTCAAGGCAGTCAATAAATGTAATAGCTGTTATTACATCAGAAGTTAAATCGTTGAGCAAGTGCAAACATCTCCCCTTGTTTGGAGGGCAGTGTTTTTGCTGGAGCGGCTCCAACCTCGTCTTAGACAGCTGGAGGCATGTAGCGTTTTTTCGTTTGTTTTTCCCTCGGAGTGCATTAAACGCACCAAAGGGTCTCAGGCAAGCGCGCATGTTAAGCAAGCCTCACTTTACACACTGTAACGTTTATGCCAAAATTCAGCTGTTAGAAAATCAGAGCTGAGAAATTTCGCAACGCGATGCATGGCGCAACTCCATCTGCTTTTTTTTCCGTGTGAAAACACCAACTTTAGTTACATCTTCGTGTAGAGAGAGGACTGAATTATCGCAAAGATTTATTGACAATGTACATTAATTACTGTCAGTGTGACAGAAGTTTCGGTATATATAAAATACGCATGGAATAAGTTTAACTTAGAGATGCATTTTGTATGGTGCTTAAGGGGGAAATAAATTATTATATAATACAATGCAAACAAATAAAAAATAATGCAATATACATTACAGATAAAAGTTCACTAAGCGTACGCGCAAATGCACACGTTAACGGTCACTGCATTTCTACACGTTACTATAGCTGAACATCTTTCCTCCGCTGAACACCTGTGCGTATTTAAAGGTTAAACGCATATTTGTTTCCAGTTCATATACACGCTGCAAACTCAGCAGTCAAGACCTGTTACCTGGTGTAGCTCAGTGAAAAGAGCAGATCTTAAGACAGCACCTCTAAAGAACAGCCCACAATAAAGGAAAAAAATCCGGAGTTAAGTTAATCTTCAGTTGTGAGGTGATGGTATGGCAACTGCTGTAATCTCCTGCAGTCAAAGAACCAGAAGAATCAGAGGGAACATGCGGAATGCGGGAGGCGGCGCTCCTCGCAGGTCTCACACCACCGCGCTGTCCCATCGTTTTCCTTTAGGAAATTCCACTTGGATGTGCTCCCCTCGCAATTATTATAATTGTTATTAGACTATAGCGCCCCCTGGAGGTCATTTAAAATTCAGCATGATTCAGCAAAATATTTCCATGTAAAAGATGTGTGTACTAGACGGAATGTAAGTGCACTTAGTGGTTTGCTAATATTTCATTTAATTTTCGGGCTTTTGTGGGGGAAAAGAGTTCACAACCACTTCTGTCCTCCAACATATCAGATGCTCCATATCATAGTGGAGATCAATGCTTCACAGCTATATTAAAAATCCATGTCCATCTATTTTGACCTTTCTGCAGCTCACATGTAGGAAAAGGCGAATTTTTGCCATCGAAGTATCAGGCCAATGGCAGTCGAAGCTGTAGGTTCCAACTCAGTGCTTCAAGACAAGGCATGCTTATATAAATAGCACGATTCAGATGCAAGGGAATTCAAAGTGCTTTACAAAGGCAAAGAAATACATTTAAATAAAATACATTAAAATCACACTTAAAAGACGAAAATAAAATGAAACATTTAAATAAATAAAAACTAAAAACCAACCAAAGAAATAAATGGTTAATTGAAAAGAAGATACATTGTAGTAACGGCTTATGACTAAACTGACTTACTGGTTTAGTTTAAACAGTCATGTTTAAGCCCTGATTTAAATGAGCTGACAACCTTAACGGGACCTCAGGTCTTCAGGAAGCTTGTTCCCCAAACAAGGAGCATAGAAAGTGAATGCTGCTGCACTTTGCTTGATCTTGATTCTGGGAATCACATCAGTAAGGGAGTATGGAAGACCTTTTATGACTGACAGAATGGCAGCTGTATCTGGCCTCCAGATACCTACATAAATAAATGCAGTAGATCAACCCAAAGCCAGATTAGCAGTATTAAGTGCCCCAGTGCAACAGACCATGCAAAATTTCAGAAAGAAACAGAACTGACAGGTATTAAAAGACAACCCCTTTAAAATGATAAACTTTGTCAACCTCGGTCGGGGGAATCCATACATTTTCTATAACTGTATATCCTATTCAGGTTCACGAGGGGTCCAGTGACTACAGGCACGACCCAGAAAAGGGTGCCAACCCATCACAGGGCACACTCACACACCAATCACACCTATGGGCAAGTTGGTAACTCCAGTCATCCTCAGCATGTTTTTGGACTATGAGGGGAAACCCGAGTACTTGGAGAAAACCCCACGACGACATGGGGAGAACATGCAATTTTACATACATGGAACCCTGGATTGGACATGTCTGCAAAGGCTCACTGTAACAACAAGCCATGACCTTCAGATCCACTTACATGCTCTCTGTTGTGTCTTACATGCTAACTACATCATTTTGTCAACTACTGCTGTTTCCTTCAGTAATGTTATACTTTAATCTGCGTGGAAAATAGAAAAATCAGAAGGCAAAGATGCTGCTTGTTCCCCAAGGCACTTTATGACAGTGGAAATAAAGTGTAGTACATTAAATAGCCTGTAGATGGCAGAGAACACAAGCAAAATCAGTTAGCATGCTATATTCAGTTTTAATAATAATAATAATGCATTTTATTTGTGGGTGCCTTACATAGCCCATAAAAGACAAACAATAAAAACAAATAAACAAATAATTTAAAAGAGTTATTTACATAATCAGACAACAGTTGGGTTAAAGCGAGTAAGCCAATTTAAACCGATGGGTTTTGAGTTTTGACTTAAACAATGGAAAAGAATCAATATTTCTGATATCCGGCAGAAGTGAGTTCCAGAGTCGGGGAGCAGAGCGACTGAAAGCTTTGTGTCCCATGGTGATGAGGCGGGCAGAGGGAACAATAAGATGAGTGGCAGATGAAGATCTGAGGGATCGGGAGAGAGTGGCGATGTGAAGCAGGCCACATAGATAGGGAGGGGCGAGACTGTGAATGCATTTGAAAGTGAGTAGCAGAATTTTCAATGTTATTCTAGTTTCTATGGGCAACCAGTGAAGCTGTTGTAGAACCGGGGTGATATGTTCCCTGGAGGGGGTGCGAGTCACGACTCGAGCTGCAGCGTTCTGAAGGAGTTGGAGTTTATGGAGGGACTTGTTAGGGAGACCAAAAAGAAGAGAGTTACAGTAATCAATCATAGAAGTGACAAGGCCATGGACAAGGATAGCAGCCGCATGGGGAGTGAGGAAGGGACGGAGTCGGTTTATGTTGCGCAGATGGAAGTATGTGGACCGGGTGATATGATTAATGTGTGAAAGAGTACTATCAAGGATGACGCCCAGACTCTTAACCTGGGTGGAGGGCTGGATAGCGGAATTATCAATATTTATTCAAGTGCCAGTTATCTTGTGATGTTTCTTCCAATGCTGTTGGTGCTCCATCCAGAACTGATGGCCAATCAAAATGATACGATCAGTTCTCAATGCAGTACCTTCGACATCAGACAGGGTGCCGTTGGACACTACCAAAATTAACTGAAAAAATAGGCATTCAATGCAAGTGGCCAGCAATTCTAAAAGGGATAGAAAATGACTCGAGCAAAAGATTTGGCCTCAGTTGACCTCTTGACACAAACGCTTGAGCTCATTGAGATACGCTTTTGTAATTATGGTGACATCTCCATTCAGAGCCCTGGTGTCCAGGCCTGGGGTGACAGCTTGGGCTGGTCGATGCAGCAGCACAGGGGAAATCGCTGTATTTACCATAATCCCAGTGGGCACTGTGGGTAGCTAAACTGCTCACAGTTGCCAGCTGAGATTACGGTAGATAGCAGCCTTGGTTAATGGGGAGGGACGGCGGTGTTTCTGCCATGAGGGCCTCCCTGGGCTACGGGTGTGTAGGGACAGGTTGTAGGTGACTCCCACACTGTGGAGTGGCCAGTATGCGGAGAACCCCTCAAAGATCCATTAGCTGTCACCAAGACGTAGCTGCTGACACAGGCTGGTGTTTTGCCCTTGTTTGGGCACAAAAGACCTGCAGGAGAATTTAAAGCAGATCTATGTCATTTTCTGTTTCACAGCAATTTCTCAAATGACCCGTCACTAACATCTTGTGCAAATATGAACGCAATGTATAAATTCTAAAGATCAGCTTTTTGGCTGTGTCATGCATGGTTTAGTGACTCAAATATAATTTAGAGCTGAATTTAATACAGAATTTTACAGAATAACCTGAGCAGTATGAGTTTACGTCACTAGATTGAAGTCAGCTAAACTAAACCCACCCAACTATTGGTGGTGAATTCCGAACAGGACGAGATAGGCAGACTGTGGTATCTCTACAGGTTGAAGTGAGATGGAGAAGCTGGTATCAGTTTCCTGCAGAGTCCAGTCCATCTTCTTGTAGGAGATACACACTCAAAATCATGAAGGATGTTATGCTACTGTACTATACAACAACTTCTACAATCAATGCCAAACAATGTCAAAACAATAGAATGACATTTTTCTTTGTTTTTTACATATGTTTTGGTGAAGGAGTTAATTTCTTCACATCATGTTTAAATGATTTCTGAACGGTCTAATTTGGCTAGACTAAGCATATACAAGCAAGTAAGGTTAATTACGTCACTCCTATCACTGGCAATTTCGTCTACAGCAGAATCTTGTTGCCCACCATAATCAGACACAGACGACCCCCATGAGCCTCCAGCAAAACGTCTGTAGCTGTGCACAGTGGATGTTCAGAACCTGATGGTCTTTCCGGGGTGATGCCGGGGGGGTGGGGGGGGGTGTCTTCTTGTGTCCGGATGGTTTCTGTGACAACGATGCACTCGGAAGTGGCTCACGGCAGGAGCCGGCACCCAGCATTGACTGGGGGCCCGAGAGCCTTTTGCCTTCAAGCCCCATCTTTCTGACCTCCCAAATGCTGACAGAAAGGAAAGAAGAGATTAAGTGAAGTGGTGCCTGTTTTTACTCACGTACAGCATCGACTATGCCAGCTGGCTTTTAGCCCTGAGTGGCTGGGTGATTACTGCCCTTTTAAACAAGAAAACAAATAATGGAAAACTATAAATCTATACTCTGTTTGGGGCCGGTGTGAGGCCCTGTGGGTTTGGAGCCTGTACCCGTGTAGGGAAGCCAGCTTAAATCCCGTGGCCAGAAGTGTAATCATATCGCTGCCGATATCTTGTTCAAGACCCTAATCCCCCAAAACTGCTCCATGGACGATGGAAAACTGGGTGACCCTGCAGCTTGACCCCTCGTATCTCCCCTGTATGAGGGGTAAGCTAAGACTAAAGAAAACCTCATTCAGCGTCTTAGAATGTTACCTCCCGTCATGCCCCTACCTACCATTGACGACATTGAGGACAAGTCTTCAGTATTTTTTCTGAAACTCCAATAACCACGATTAAGGCAATGGTCAACGGCACTGTTATACTGAAAATAAGCAGGTTGATCCAGTTAGAAATGAAAACACTCAAAAACAGATACACATGCGACTTCTTCCTATTGGATGATATGCAAAATATCCAGTAGGGCCCTTGAAAGAGATCAATATAGCTGCAATTTATAACAAGTACGAGTACAGGCAGGCAGGCCACACATTGTTATTCATTAAATGCTCACTCATGGTCACAAACACACTCGCCTGGGAAGCTCGGCAGTGTTCAAACTGTGAAGGCCATCTGTCAGACACACTTTGCATTTGACACCCTATTTGTGTTCCAAACATGTTATAAATAGCTTTGCCTATATTTATCTTGGTTTCTAATAAAACAAGCTGGTCATGTCGTGGGTTAACTGTAACCTATAATGCCACATTTTTAAAAGTGGGACCCCCCCACTCTAAGATATGGGGAGGGCACAGAATGTGGTCTGGGTGACGGTGGTTAGGGTGTCCAATATGTCAGTCTTAAAAAAACAGTTTGGCTTGCTTTCTTCATATTTGCCCAGCTTTGGGTATTTTCAGTATAGGTCATTGTTTTTGTTCATTGTTTCTGGTTATCTCTACTTTTGTTTTGGTTTGTAGATGTCTTGTTTCACATGTATTCCTTAGTGTATATCAATAACCCACAACTCTTCCTTTAGCTCTTAGTCCCTTGTGTGTAATTAGTAATGGTGCACACCTGTCCCTTGTCATGCTCTTGTTGTCTGTGTATTTAAATGCCTGCCTTCGCTCTGTTCCTGAATTGGTCATTGTTTGCACTGTGCTATATGTGCTAAATGTGCTTGTGGTACCTTTTGTTACTTGTACTGATAAGTTCTGTCTATAATAACATTGCTATCGTTACACATTTCCCCTACTTATTACATACACCATATGGTCAAAAGGGTGAAAAAACACTTTACTTATAGCACTCATGTATAATGCATTATAGATACCTTCATAATGCATTCATAAAGTATTATAAAGGTATTTATAGTGCATAATAGATGAGAATTTCATAGACCATTCATAATGCATAATAAAGATAGCTATAATGTGTTAGGCCTTTTTATAAATAGTTATAACCATGTGTATAATACGTTATGAATGCATTATAATGCATTATGAAGGTTTCGATAATGCATTATGATGACTGCTTTAAGTAAAGTGTTAGCGACAAAACATATTGGGATACACCTCTTAATAATTGAATTCAGGTGTTCCATTCAGACCCATTGCCACAGGTGTATAAAATCAAGCACCTGGCCATGCAGTCAGGTTTACATACATTTGTGAAAGAATCGGTCATCTCGAAGAGCTCAGTGAATTCAAGTGTGGTACTGTCTTAGGATGCCACCTTTGCAATAAGTCAGTTCATGAAATTTCTTCCCTGCTAGATATCCCACAGCCAACTGGAAGTGGTATTACTGTAACGTGGAGGCATTTAAGAACAACCAAAACTCAGCCAGGAAGTAACTGCATAAGGGGGACGAACTCCATATTGATGCCTATGGGTTTAGAATGAGATGCTATAAAAGTCTCTGTAGGTGTAATGGCCAGGTGTCTCGGTACTTTGTACATATAACATATCTTATTGAAACCATCATCACTAAGACAGAGTTTTGGAAAGAAGTTGGCAAAGCCTCACTTGATGTCAAACATGTATTTTGTTCTAAATTCATTATTTTTGACTGTTAGATTCAACCCACAGAATTACATAAAGAGTAGCACCAACAGTGCTATTTCATCACTGCTGTTCAATAACTGCTGAAAGGTGTTACTGAACTTGTGAAGAAGGGCCAACACACTTAATAAATCCACTCAGCTATTCTGAGTTGGAGGCTATTCCAACAAAACAGGATTTCTTCATTAGCCAAATAACTAAAGCCAAATGTAAGGATTGTCCAATAGGAGTTTCACTTACCTCTCATCCTATTGGGCAGTTTTCACATTTGATTTGTTATCCAGCTACCTGGGAAGTCCTGCTTTGTGGAATACCCCCCCAGTCAAAGATTTTAGCATCGCACTGAGCTCTGGGCCACATCTGGGCTGGTTACAATTGAATATCTTTTCCTAGGTTTTTTTCATGCTTTTTAAATATTTTATTGCAATATTTTAATTTTTACAAAATTGGTGACTGTTACTTTAAAACTCTATCTTTGGGTTCTGCTTTTATCGCTTCCTACATTAAAAAAAACATGTTATGATGCATACATACATAATTGAATATTATAGATAGTTCCAGGATTCAAGGATTTTTTTATCACTGAAACAAAACCTTGAGTCTTTCAACTACCCTTAAAGAAACTTTGTAGTTGTGTAAAGTTGTTCTTCCGTATTGCTCATTTTTTTATGTTTTATTTCCTCCCACAAAAAAATTATGTGATTTGTAAGTTACCAGCAAGTAAACCTCAAATAACGCAAACATAATGGACCTGCGAGCCAAATTATAAGCAAATCTGGACAGCTGGATATCCAGGAGACACTGTCGTATTGGACGTTTGAGGATTTACACCCAGAAGCAGTGGCACATGGGAATCATGGAATCTTCTAGAAGGCAGGCCACATGATATCCAGTAAGTCTTAAAGCAATTGTAACCTCATTTACCAAAGGTTTAAAACATTATTTATGTATTCATTAATGGAGATAGATATAAAGCCTAAATATTTTGTTTTATGAGAAATATGTCACCTGAGAAATATAGTGCGCACAGAAGGTCTTGGGACACTCGCTTAATTCAGTCAAAATGGTTTCATTTATTGGTTTTATTACAAAAAATATTACTTTATTCATTTGTTTACAAAAATATATATATCACATTAGAAACAACTAGTAGTTTTAAGTTAAACTTCAAGTTGTAATAAATTGAAACCCAAAGTACAGTTCTAAGAGAGCTGTTCTGAGTTAAAAAGTTAATTGACAATCATGTCTCATTGGCTGCTTTATTATTAGTAACACATCTGAAATACTGTAACATAAAACACCAAACATTTGTGTTTTGTATCTCATCGGGAGCCAGTGACTACAAGGGCAATTAATAGCAAAATGGCAAGAACAGAACTTAATGAGTCAGTTAACAAAAGTATGACACTTAATAAAGACAAAATATCTGTGCGGAACATATGTGCAGATATGTTAAACACTGGTTGTCGATGGACTACTGTCATGAAACCAAAACATTTGCAACATTTTTATAGGGTTAAGCAAGTGTTCCAAGAGATGTTTTTTTTTTAGATTATACAGTAGAGTCTCGCTTATCGACCTTCGCTTATCCAACGTCCCACCGCAAAAAAAAACACAGAAAAACGCATCAATCGGCAACAAGAACTGCAAGTTGCGAGCGTGAGCGTAGTCTATTTTTTTGCTCCCGACTCTACTGCAGCTAATTAGTTACCCCGACTGTACAGTGGCGTGCCCGTCTACGCTAAAACATGATTATTATGTTTGTAATGTGTAAAATTATAACATAGTTTGACTTTTAATAGGCTTTGTCTTAACACCTCCCATTATCCGACATTTTCGCTTATCCGACGTTCTACCGGCCCGTTTATGTAGGATAAGCGAGACTCTACTGTATTCTCAAAAAATGTAAAACATTTTTCTTCATTTTTCTTCCAGCAGTATTGCATGGGCAGAGAAGCACACCTCACACCTTACCCTGGATCAGATCAGATGGAAAACGTATCAAATCTGTTGATCAGAGCTCTGCAAAGCCGGTCAAACGTACAGAGACCAAGGACACGTTAAAGTGCGGCCTGCCTCTGGAAACTTCAGTGACGGGATACAGCGCCATTGGAAAGTAATGTATTTGAATTAAAACTAGCCAATACAAAAGGGACAGGCGAGTGATTATAGCTTCAGGGCCCAGTGCATCACTGCAGAGGTATTTACAGGTATGTTAATGTACACTGTGTTCCAGCATCATTAACATGAACCCCCCTTTGCGAATGACTGTTTATTTCACTCATCATTTCCTGTCCAACAGGTGCCGTACTGACAATGTAGTTACTCTTATCTTTGTCTTTGAATAAAACCATTTAAAAACATTTTACTTAGCTAGTTTTTGTTTTGCAGTGGGAGAGCCACATATGTAAGTAAATATAGCACATTATAAAATGAGTAGGGAGGAGACAGAATGGTCATATTTCAGAAAAATATAACTGAAAATTCCTCATTTACATTCATTTCAAATTAATGGAAAGTTCCTGTGTGTGTGTCTACACATTACCTAAAATTAGTAATGTTTTATTTAAAGTGTTCCACTTTGATGAATTAGTTCATATATTGTTTACAATAAAGTAAATTTCCAATGCATATAAGTAAAATGTGCATTTATGAAAAGAATGAAGCAAATAGTTTCAATTTCTTTCTTGATTTTACACCTAAATACCTAAATATTATTTGCCGTGTATCGTCTATTGGTCTTGTGCTATAAATTGGAAAATGGGTTTGTTTTTGGTTGTAGATGTTTATCTAGCCAAACCCATCCCCTTATAGTATAGTATCTCGCTAGGAACTCTAGTCAGTTATTCCAGTTGTTGAATTCCACACCATTCAGCTCATTTTTGTAACAAAAAATAAACTTGTTAAGGAAGTTATCCCCTTAAGAGTGGCTATGGAGGATCAGCTTCAATACGCAATAAAGCTCTCATCACTAAAAGGCCGCTCTCTCACTAAATAATCGCTGAAACAGGACCTTTGGGGAACGGAGCATTTCCTAGTTACTCAGCTGAAACAGCCAGTGACCTTCCCACATCGAAGGTCCCCTCAAACATGCCCCAAGTCCAGGGTCTCATTGACACCGTGGAGGAGAGCTGGACACAAACCTCTCAGTTACACCTGCCGATTTCCCCCAGGTAACCCCAAACGGCGGCTGCCTCTACAAGCTGCACGACACACAGGCAAATATATTACTGTCCAAGCATTTAAATTCATTCACAGTATATTCTAAAAGGCTGGATATGGTATGGTATGGTATGGTATGGTATGGTATATTATAGTATAGTGTACCTATAGTAGTTTGGCAGCAAAAATGATTAACAGATGTAAGAAAAGTCAATATCTGTAACGGTTAGCTGGTTTCCTGCCTTCCTGCTTTAAATAATCCCCTTCCCTTATACAATGGTTATAGCATATCTATTGTTATATTTATCAGTGTTTTATTTCCAGATGAAAAGGTACTAGTGCTAGCTTACTAAAACTGTGGTAACACGGTTCAGTGAGATGTGCAGTAAGCCCTGTACATGTGTCAGATGAGAACACCATGCTGTGTGGGAGAGGTCGGCTGCTGGCCTGTGTGTGTGTGTGTGTGTGTGTGTGTGTGTGTGTGTGTGTCTCACATCGGTGTACATGTTAATTCACAATAAAACAACACAAAGCCCAGCATGATGAGTGGTGGCCCTAATGAGCAGCAACACGCATATGGAAACACCCAGTTTCTGCCAAAGCAAAATTTCACTTCCACTGTTTGTCTGCTGTTTATTAATATTTTAGCAACGATTAATCTTTCATGTAAAACTAACCCAAGTATTTCAGGGTTTTGTTAAGCTAGTGACAAAACATAATATATATTTTTTTCCAGATAATAGTGGTGCAGCTGTAAAATGTAATGGGATTAAACGCAATCAGTTTCAGGTTGTCTTTCTAAATAAATTATGCCACAGGCTGGATGTGTATAGATGTAGCCTCCACAGCACAACAGCCAATATTTGGCTTAATAGTCTCAGTCTCCTGTACAGTCTCTTCTTGTGTGGCTGTACAATTTATTCAGTGAAAACAAACCATATAAAAACCATTTTAATATAAAGCTACACGTCAACGTTTTTTTTTTTAAGTATTCATTGTAGTAAAACAGATTAACTGCATCTTAAATCATTTATTACAGGGTTATTTAAAGTCTATGATGTATCAAATATCAACATGAAGCTGATATTTGGATGTATGTTTCTCAAATGCAAGAATTTGTGCTATTTATACATTTCATATAGCCAGCTGAAACCGATCAGAATGTGCATTATAACATTTCTTTATATCAAGATGCTACAGCCATCACACACATCAATTAATTTATGAAAGATACATAATGCTTTTAGTTGATCATTTAGCAGCATGGATTCCTTCTTGGGAGAGGGACATGTGTTCAATCGACTTAGGACTGCATTACAAACGCATTGTCGCATTGCCTTTATTAAGGTAGAATCATATCCTTTCAGTGTTCCTTTTGATGTGATTAAAGATGTTCATTAAATACCTACCAAGATGAAAGGTCTAATGATTCACAGAGTAAATCAATATTATAAATGAAAGACATACAAGGAATGTGCCAAGGTTACAGTACATGACCTCAAGGCCGTAACGCCAAACCAAAACTACAGACTGAAATTTGTGTTGTATGTTACTGTGCATATTGAAGAATGGGCCTGCCTTGTGGAGAATCTTATTAATTCATTATTTATTTTGTCTCTGTACAGAAAGCCCATACAGGCGGCCCCCAGGTTAAGGCCCACCCTATGGAAAACCCATACTTACAAACAGAGGTGGACATTTCAGGTCCAGAAAGTAAAAATCCAAACCAGGATTTTGTTTCAACCAACCAGTTGAGTACTATATGACTGT
>JAODLD010000048.1:41535-55449 GCA_026781065.1 Mormyrops boulengeri
GCTCACAATGCACGGCCAGCCGTGATATTCAGTATTCTTGCTATATGTAGGATAATATTTAACATCTTTATTGAATGTACCATGCGTGTCCTATGGTTCACGCATGAGTTACCTTATGGTATTCCTTCATCTAAAGTTCTACATCCACACACGTTAAATAACTTAGCCAAAAATATAATATTGAATATTTATGATCACCCCCTGTCTAGCTTTTATGAACCCAACTAAAATAACTTCCTTATTTATTCTTTCAGTAGTATTTCCCTATTCCTTTAAGGCCTTTTTAAGCATCAGAATTGGGGAACACTGTCGTACACTCTGATTATTTTACTTTGGCCCGTTGGCCCTGTTCAGTTTTACTTTGGCCCACTGGCCCTGTTCAGTTTTACTTTGGCCAGTTGGCCCTGCTCAGTTTTCCTTTGGCCTGTTGGCCTATTTGAGTTGTTGTATGTTACAGTGTTCAGAAGACGCTGATTTTTCCATAGTCATTTAATGATCATGCTCTGGGCTTCAAAAGACCATGGACAGGTCGAAGCAGTTGTGGGACCTTATAAGCTGTATGGCCACTCTTTTCGCACGCAGCAAGGGACTGAGTGGCTGTCAGATGAAGTAAGAAAGAAAAAATTTACTTACGTTGTGTTTAAATTCAGGTGTTGTTCAGGCTTTAAAAGTACAAATTTGGTTTTCCAAGCCTGTATTTGTTCCAATACCGAAATTTATGTCAAAGAGGAAGCAAACATGGGCAAATGTTTGTTTGACAATAGCTGAGTATGTGTATCAATCTTGGTTAGTCAGAGCTGTTACTTCTGCAAGTGCAGGACGATTGCCGTTGCATTATTGACTAGACATTGCTATTAGAAATGCTCATTTTAATGTCTGTCGTGAGACCAGAAAGCCAAGACTAATGAAACTTAGCACTCTGCACATGTAAGGAGTACCTTTACAAAAGTTAATAAAAAAATGGCACATTTTGAAAGATTTTCTAAATTTAAATTTTTGCTATATTATCATATTATCAGAGCTTTGGAATGTTTCTCCATCAGTTTTGCTTACGTTAACTTTTAATGACATTATGTTTCGGATGTAATTTGTGTCCTTTTGAAATATGTTGCTGCATTACATTATTTGCCTTTTTAAAGATTGTCTCCCTGTCCAAGAAGACCATCACAATTGCAGACCCATTGGGAAAGGAAGATACATATGAACGCAAAGTTCTGAGAAATTGGAGGTAACTGTGCATATGATGTCATGTGGGAGTACTTATTAAACAAGTCACTCCGATGTAATTTAATTGAAACCATGTTAAGAGTTATTACATGCATTTCAGTAATGACCCTTAGAGAGAAAACACAGGCTTCTGAAGAACGATACCTTTCAACGGGTCACATCAGTGATGTGAAGGCGAGCCGAAGTGCTGTGAGCGCAGCTCCAATGGAAATTGCGTGCGCACTGCTGGAATGTCGAGGTATGTTTAGGAGTATTGGTAATATTTTGGTATTTACAAATGAAAAGTAAGAAGATTAAGAATGTGGATGTATCAGATGAAACACCCTCAGAGGTCTTGTGGGATGGGCACAAAATATTCACATGGTAACTACACTGGAATTACTAATCACAGTCTTGCTGTTCTGGCATCAACTGTCATGTGAAATAATCTTAAATGTATATTTTGTGAATTTTTTGGTAATATGATCTGTATCAGTAATCATTTAGGTTGCAAAGTGTGTCATTTGTAGCCTAGTCTGGTCAGTTGTATACTGTGTTACATTGTCAATAAGGCAATAGAATTACAGTAATAACTATATTGTGCAGTAACAGTGTAGTAATTCAGGGTTATTCCAAATCATGTTCTTTTAACCCAACTTTAAATGTTGTGGACTATAATTTCATAACCTGTAGTTGGATATTTCAGTTCATCTTGAATAGATTATTTCAAATGGTATGCTTCTAGGAAACGTCGAGGACTACTGCGTGGTTTGCTCTATGTTGGAAGGGAACTCTGATGAAAGCATGACTTAAATGGTAAGGACTGAAATTCCCATACAAATGATTCCGTTTCTACTTTACCATCTCAACTTTTTAAAGAAACATTTCCAGACAGTATAGCATTGACTGGATTTACAAAAGAAGAACTCCTGAAAATATACCTGATCGTCTTAATGAAAATATTTTAACGGACCAAAAGGTTAACACACTTTATTATGAACTCATAAAATGCTTGTCCTAACCTCTTATTTTTTAATATAGATTAAAAATATTACATTTCTTAAAAGATTTCTTATAAAGGTTTGTTTCATTGTTTCAGATGACATATTACTTTACTGTCCTTTAGGTGCAGTGTGACCTCTGCAGTAGATGGGCACATTTCAAATGTGCCAAATACAAGACGCACTTGTCCACTTTTGTTTGTGGCAAATGTTCAGAAAAATAAACTTTGTTCAGTTTTTCTTTAAATCTGCTTGCTTGTTTTTTTTATTTATTTAAAACATTCACAGATTTTTATAAAACTGAGGAAGAGTTTTTTTTTTATTCTATGATGCCCACAATGTGGTTAAAACCAGCAAAAATACATGGGGCATAGGAAGCTAATAACTGCTTCATCAATGACGATTATTTTATGACATTACACTCTTAGCATGGCAGTAAATTTCCTTATGAAAACTGCTGCCCCACTAAAAACTATAGGCAGCAGATTCTGGCAGCATAAAACCAGGTGTAAAAAACTGCTACCCCCTCTAAAGTACAGGAAAGTTATTTTGATAGCATAAATCCTTATACAGATGTCCATTCAGGAGTATGGGTAGGAAATTTTGGCAACGTAGCAAAAACCGACAGATATAACTGAAAATTTCTCCTACGGTAGCAAATTCTGGCAAGGCAGCAAAAAATGGCAGAACACCGGTGGTACGCGGAAGCGCAGGGACAATAGAGAGCAGATGGAATTGTTTTCACGCATAGTTACATTAATGAATAGTTTTTTTTTTGCGTCTCTATATTTCAACATCTGATGACTTATGCACTGCAAAGGTGGGTCGGTGAACTATGTCGCTGGTACAATTAATTAGACCAAGAACATTTTTTTCAAGGCACCCATACTATTTATGGCACCTGTACTATTCACACTGACAACCCACACACTCCGCCCACCGTGCGATCGCCCCGATTAGCCTCCACACACACCTCCATTTACAACACTTAACATCAAACATTACCTGCGACATTACTTTTGTCCAAAATTGCCCGTGCCGGTTGCATCGTTTTTTTATTCCGTGGAAAACGAAAGATCGCTCTGCTGGCCAGATATAATAATGAATTATGAACATGTCACATAGCGCCGGTTAGATGACTCCACATAGCTGCATAGAGAGCCTTGCGTACATGTGTTTGTACATGTATATGCCCCGATCTGTGCCAGTTACTTGCGTGTTTTGGTGTTCTCTGTAAAATAGTTACCATGGGTGAATATTAACACCGTACAAATACCGTACTAATGGTTTCGGTAGAACCAGTCTTGCTAATTTGGCTTCCACGAATAAATTTGGAGCGCGCAATGTATCATACTGTTAGGCAGTGTGCGAAATACCCATCAGTATTCGGGGGGGTCCCCATCTCCCTATTGTTGCTCAATACCGATCTTGAGACCCCCTTAAAATTTTGGTTTTGAGGCTTTCAGGCGGTCTCATTGTCATGATTGATCGTTCAGGGTCCCGCGGTCCCTTAAAGGGGCGACGCCCATTCGGGAAGCGCCGACCATGGCGGCTCTGGTCGAGGTGCCCGACCCGGTGCCTGCGGCCCCCACTACGCCCGCGGCCCTCCTGCCTGCTGCCGCCGCTACGCCTGCAGCCCATCTGCCTGCTGCCGCTGCTCCGTCCAAGGCAGCTCCTGCTTTGGACTTGCCCATCTTGCTTGTCTCGCCGGCTCCACCCGTCCTGCCTGTCCCGGTGGCCAACGCTCCGGTCCTTACGCCCGAGGCCACGGCTCAGCCACCGCCTCCTGCTCTGCTCGAGGCTCCTAGGCCTCCATCTCCTGCTCTGCCCGAGGCTCCCAGGCCTCCGCCTGCTGCTTTGCCCGAGGCCCCGGCTCTGCCTACACCTGAAATCCCTGTCCCCGAGGAGGTCCCAGACTGTGTTACCATCACTCCTCCTCCGTTGGTGGAAGGAGAGGAGGAGCTCGAATGGGACCCCTCGGGGATCTACCTATTGGGCCCCAAGGACTCCGGTGGTGAAGGGACTCCTCCACCATCGCCCCAGCATGGTGGAGCCCGACCGGGGCCCCGACTGTCTGTGTCCAGGAGGGGAAGAGGACATAGGCACAGGGACTGGGTCCCACCCGCCCTGCCCCCTGGCTCGCCCTTGCTCTCCCTGGCTGTGGCTCGGCGGCTGCCTGCGGTTCCTTCGGCTCCATTCCGGCTGTCGCCTCTGGGTCCCCCTCCGGGGGCTCGTCGTCCACCTGCGGTCCCTCCTCCGACGCCTCGTCGGCCACCTCTGGGTCCCCCTGCCTCGTCTCACCGGCCACCTGCGGGTCCCCCCGCTGCGGCTCGGCATCGGACGGCGCCTTCCCCAGCTCTGGCTGCCCCTTCGCCTGCTGCAGCTTCCCCCTCCTTCTCGCCTGCGCCGTAGTCCCGTCCGCCTTCCTCTTCGCCTCTCCCGGTGTCCCCTCCTGCTTCCTCCTCGCCTCCTTCGTCGGTCCCTTCGTCTGCCTCCTCGTCGCCTGTGTGGTCCCCTCCAGCTCTGTCCTGTCCGCCTGAGGCCCCTGCGGCTGCCTTCCCTCGCCCGCCGGGGTTCCCTCGGGCTCCCCTTCTTCCTCTGCCCTTTGTTCCTGTTCCTGTCTCCTCCGTTCCCTCTTGGTCCCTTTGTTCCTCCTGTCTCTACTCCTCGTCCCTCTGTGCCTCCCGTGTTCACTCCTGGCTCTTTCGTTCCTCCCGTTGGTGTTCCCCCTGTGTCTCCATTTCTGATTTGCCTGTCCGCGTTTCCCGTCCTCTTCCCTTGAGGCATGCCCGGAGTGCGCGCCTTTGGGGTGGGGTTCTGTCATGATTGATCGTTCAGACCTCATGTGGACCACACCTACCTTGTTAACCCCGTGTGGAATCCTTACGTTTACCTGTTTAGCATTCCCTGCTTGTAGTCCTGTGTATATTAGTCCACATTTAAGTCTGTTTCCCCAGGTCTGTCAATGACGTGAGTTACCGTGTGCTTCCCTGTCTGCTGGTTTCCCTGTAATAAACCCTGCTTTATTCGTATGCCCGGCTCTCTCGCTTGCTTGCCTGCTCGCCGCATGCCGGTCATTAAACTCATGGGTTAATCGGGGGTGTCGGACCCCCCGTATTTCGCACAGTACAGTTAGGCCTATAACATTAAACTGACATGATTCTGTTCTGATCTGTGCGGGTCTCGTCCGTCAGGGATGTAACCGGTGTATCCCTCACTCTCCTCCTCTTTTTGTGTTTCCGAAAATGAATCTCCCAGGACTTCCAGCATGAGATTTCTATGGGTTTTTTTAAGGTCTGTGGTCAATTATTGATATAAAAAATGATACGGTCCTTTTTTGGGCAACTAAGATCGATGACAGACTTATTGTATACTGCTGTCACTATGGAAGATATTAATAATCGAGTAATCGTTTATATATAATATCTTAATTTATACATTGCAATTGCCGCACGGCAGGAACCAACCACATATTTCAGGGCGCCCACTCAGTCACACATACGGTCAATTTAGGCACTCCAATCCACCTATGTTTAACGTCTTTGGACATCATAAGGAAAGGCACCCAGACACAAGGTGAACATGCAAACTCCACACACATAAGATAAGATAGGTCTTTATTGTCACTGTTACAGAAATAGTGAAAAAACAGTTTGTTTAGCAGCATAAGAGTAATAAATAAGAGAAATACGAACACAAAAAGAGAGCCATCCTATTATAGTATGAGTGTCTTAGTGCAGTGAGTGCAGTATGTTGACTTGTGACTTTACTTACACCACTGCACTTTACACATCATTGTTTTGCACATGCTGCTACATGCACTGCACTTTTCCAAAAATACTGTCCTTGTAGCATATTAAGCTGCTGCTAATCATATACTGAATACCTCCTTCAATAATTGCACAATTTCCATGTTAGCTTAGAGTTTATAGTTTGTTAATATATGTTTATTCTCTGTGCTATTTGTACTGTAAGAACTGGAGCCACGTTGTCTCGTCTCACTGTATACATGTACATACTGTAGCTGAGATGACAATAAAGTTCACTTTGACTTTGATATTAGTCCATATAGAAGACAAGTCATTCAGGGGGATGGGGGGGGCGCATTTGACTGCCTGTGGGTAAAAGCTTTAGCTAAGTCTCTTTGTTCTGGCTCTGATTGACTTGTAGCGTCTGCCAGAGGGGAGGGGGGAGAAAAGGTAGTGTCCAGGGTGTGAGGAGTCTTTGATGAATTTACTGGCTCTCTGCTGGAGTCTGCCAGTGTAAATGTCCTTGAGGGGGGGTAGTGCCGTTCCGATTACCCGCTCTGCCGCCCTTACCACCTGCTGCAGGTTCTTCCTGTCTTCTTCAGTGCAGCTACTGAACCACAGCATGCAGCATTAGGTCAGGAGGCTCTCGGTGGTCGAGCGGTAGAAATTGGTTAGCAGCTTTTGGGGTAGGTGACCCTGACACATCTTCCTGAGAAAGTACAATCTTTGTTGTGCCTTCCCCACCTGGTGAGAGATGTTTGTGGACCAGGTGAGGTCGGCAGAGATGTGGACCCCTAGAAACCTGAAGTTCTCCACCCTCTCTACCTCTTCGCCGTCGATGTAGAGGACAGAGTGTGCAGCCCGCGTGCCTCTCCTGAAGTCCACTATCATCTCCTTGGTTTTCAATGTATTCAGTTCCAGGTTATTACTGTCACATCATTGCCTCAGATACTGAACCTCCTCCCTGTAGGCTGATTCGTCATTGTTGTCAATCAGTCCTACAGTGGTGGTGTCGTCAGCAAATTTGATGATGGTGTTGTTGGTGTGAAGGGGAGAGCAGTCGAAAGTGAAAAGGGAATAGAGGAGGGGACTGAGGACACACCCCTGTGGCGTGCCTGTGTTCAGGATGAGAGTGGAGGAGATGTGGTCTCCCATCCTGACGTTCTGAGGTCTGTTGCTGAGGAAGTCCATTATCCAGGTGCACAGTGAGTTGCTGAGGCCCAGGTTGCTCAGCTTTTGAACCAGCTTGTGGGGTCATACTGTATTAAAGGCGGAGCTTAAGTCCACAAACACCATCCTCACATACTGTAGGTGTTGCTGTTGTCCAGATGTTTGAGGGCTGTGTGGAGAGCTGTTGTTATGGCATCCTCTGTCGACCTGTTTGCCCTGTACGCAACCTGATGTGTGTCGATGTCGGCTGCAATAGCGGCCTTAATGTGGGGCATGATGAGTCTTTCCAAGCAATCTCGAGGAGCGCCATGGCTGCTACGACTACTCGCGCCGCCATCTTGCTCGAATTGTCACAAGCGGCGGTGTCTGATGACAGCGCTACCCAGTGCAACACTGTGCTTTCATGCACATGCAGTCATCACATGGCAAGGACTGCGATAGTCTGCTGGGTTCAAACCATCAATAAAGTGCATTAAAACATTTACTTAGTTACAGGAAACCAAACTTAGCAAGCTTTGCAATTTTAATGATGGTTCCTTTTCAGCATTATCCAGTAGGCCTATAGGTTTTAAAAATCTGTCTGAAGTTAACTGCCGCTGCCCTTGCATGATCTCTGCATGCCATCTCCGAGCCAACCATATATATTTTTTTTTTGTGATCAAATTTTTATTAGAGATTTTTAAACAAAAAACAAAACGGAACAGAACACACTCCACCCCCACCCCAATACCCTCTGGAGATTTTACCAGCATGTAGGGGATGCAATGACACCCCCTACTGGTCAGAAGAAAATGCTACTTGAACATATTAAGTTCAATAAAATGTAATTATATTGTGAAGTTATATTTGAGAATACGGCTTGTTTACTGTAAACACATTTAGTTTGTGTGTGCGTGTGCGTGTGTGTAGCTCGGTAATGAATGACAAGGGGTAAAAGGTCTCAAAAATATTACAATAAAAGGCTAAAGCTGGCATGTGCTACTTTATGACCTACTGTTTATTGTAACTATGATGACACCCCAAACAAAAGACTTTTGTTTTGTTTGTCTCTTTTGTCTGATGGTTTTTATTCACTATTCATTCATACTATTATTATTCTTATATGTATGTCAGTGGCACTGTGGTTTGGCTGTTCATTAAGCACGTTGGGACAGTCAAGTTGAGAACGAGGCTATATAAAAACAAATTTAAGTGAATATAAACTGTGTGAGTGTGTCCTGCAATGGATTGGTGCCCCGTCCTGGGTTGTTTAGTGTTTTGATTAGTGATGTTGATGGTCTAGTGGTTAGGATGCTTGCCTCAGGACCTGGAGATTGTAGGTTCAAGTTCCACCTCTGGCACTACCAGCATTGGGTCCTTGAGTAAGACCTTTAACCCCAACTTGCTCCAGGTGGACTGTCGCTGAACTTAGAAAAATGTAAGCTGCTCTGGATAAGAGCGTCCACTAAATGCTGTAAATGATGACCCGTAGCTTTGTTTGATACACAGCAGTTTTACCATAACCCCATAGAAGATTTTGTTTCAGTAAACCATGATACACACTGTGCCTTCTCTTGCGGCGTAGCCATTTTGCATGGGGTTCATTTAAAAGTACCTCATTCATGAACAGGGTACCTGAAATACACAAATACAAAGTGATTAAAAACTTTGATAACCACTGAGTACATAGAACAAATCTGATGACGACATCTCATCAATTACCTTTGTGATACATTTGTGAAATTGTCCACCACCATTATCGGGAGGGGAATTAAAAATATTTTTGATGACTTTCTCGAGGAAAATTGGGAAGATTAAAAATAGCAAGCTTTTATGTGATTCACTGATACCATACAAAGTTTTATAATTACCATATAAAGTTTTAAATATAAGTTTAATGTTTACTTTTGACAAATTGTTCCAACAGATTATTTGAGGCCTGAGAAATACCACCCCAGTCACCCCAAACACCATACAGTAGAACAATAATAAAACATATGTTTCGGTTTTGTTATAGTCATATACTTACACTATTATAACAGGGAACACTGCATTAAAGTATGACCACAAACATGACTGAACAACAACAGTCCACTAGATGGCAGCCAAGTGCCTAGAATGTAACACGCAGTCAAAGTGTTTGTCATATGCAACAGGGACACTAGCAGGCACTAGTCCCTACCACTGTATTGGTGTGAAAATGCCTTGGTGTAAAACAATGGTGTAATCCTTGATCCAAAGAAACAGACAAGACTTTTTGTAGGCGTGATTAACAAAATGTATACAGTCAATATTGAGGTGGGGGGTGGGGGGGTAGCATATACATTGGTACAATATGCATGTCATACAGGATAAGGTGAGAAGATGGGTTTGACTCAGTCAGTTAATGGATCGATCCCTGTCCCCCCCGAATATTGAAAACACGGGGGTGTCCTTGGGTACAAGTTTAAGCAGTTTTGAAGCAGGAGCTGCCCAACAGCTACACAACAACTACACAACAACTACACAATAACTGTTAACAAAGTAAGAACTTAATAAGACTATTCAGGGGCTAGCAAGTGCAACACAGGAGCATTCAAAGAACACAGAAGGGCATCAGGTCAGTAGAAGAACTAGGGAACTAATGGATTTTGAGGCATTTCAATTTCTCTTTCATTGTATGTCGTGCATTGACAATAAAGTCCATTCTGTTCTATTCTTGAAGATGGAAAAGTCGTCTGTTGATGGGGTTCTGCGGATCATTCCACCATCTCATCAGGGAACCACACAGGATATCCATCTGGGGACACACTTCTCACGTGGTTGAGGGATCTCCAAGCAGCATTGGTTTGCTCACTGAAGGGGATGTGAAGAGCCTTTTGATGGGGATAGGTGCCTGTCCATTGATGGGTCTGTAAGGCAGCACCAATAGGAGGCCAGTGAAGAGAGACATGGAGGTACATTGTGAGGCAGAAATTGCCTGATCTTCACAGGGTTAAACTACAACATTGGGAGACTGCTGGTATGAATTATAATTAAGTGATTAATTGTCATTGTTGACACACCACAACAAAATGTGTTCTCTGTATTTAACCCATATGTGACATAGCAGGGGGCAGCTAATTCAGCGCCCGCAGACGGTACCTTGCTGGTCAGGGATTCGAACCTGTAATCTTTCAATTACAAGTGCACATCCCTAACCATTAAGCCACCACTGCCCACTGCACCACTGCTTTGTGCTCTGCAAAAGACATCTGGTTGTCATTCATTACCCCTTGATGGGGGCAGTGTGAATGAACCAAGCTGAGCAGTGATGGATGGATGGTAGGGCTGGCAAAAATATCAAGAAGCTCAGTTTTGGAAACATTAAGCTGGAGATGATGGTCCCTCATCCAGGCTGCGATGGGCATGCAGAGATCCGACTGTGGGGTAGATCTGGATGTCATCGGTGTAGTAGTGTTAGGAGAAGCCATGTGACTGGACAATCTGACCTAAAGAGGTAATGTAGGTCTAGTAGGATAAGGATAGACTGGGGTGCGGGTTTTGCAGTCTCAGTTGAGTGTACAAGTCAGAAACCAGACAGAAGAGGGTCAATGAGGTTGTTCCTTGTGAGAAACTTAGTAATTTAGATGAGCACAGCACATTCAAGAGTTTTAGAGAAGATGGAGAGGATAGAGACTTAACGATAGTTCTCAATCCTTGAAGGATCGAGTGAGGGTTTTTTAAGTAGTGGTGCTACCCAAGCCTGCTTATATGTGGCAGTGAAATAGAATCTTTACCAATAATGTGATTACTTAACAAATTTGCCGAATTGTCACATCACCATCATACCAAAGCAAAGTATTTCCAATCTATACAGCTCTTCTCTAACAACTTTGTCTTTATTACTACTATGGAGTTCTAATTACTCAACAAAACTACATACATCACCACAAAATCAATAAGCGAGGAAGAGCATAACTGAGCCTCAGTGGTCGGTACACTGAGCCTGTATCCTCTGCAGGTCTCAGTGGTCGGTAGACTGAGCCTGTATCCTCTGCAGGTCTCATGAGGTAGACATGGGTGAAATCGCATTAATACATATTTCTAATTTAATTCAGTTTATTTTCATATAGCACCTTTTGCTCCAAGGTGCTTTAAATCAGTATGTTGTAATACAGGGCTATTCAACTCACGGTCCTCAAGGGCTGAGCACTGCTGATTTTCCAGCCTTCCTTTACCTGTGAGCCAGGTGTGAAGCCCCTCTGGCCAATCAGAATCCGTAATTATTAAACTAACTACTGGGAGGACTGAAAACAAGGCCTGGATTTGGAATCGAGGGCCAGATTTGAATAGGGGGGCTGTAACACATCCATCCATCATTTATACAAAATAATCCAAAAAGAGGGGAAAGAGAAGACAAAGGAAAATGCAAGAAAGAAAGCCATGACAATGGTGCAGAGGAACCAAAGACTCTCAAGTAGGGAGAAAATAAACCTCTGAGTGTCCAAGGTCAACTGGCCGCCTTTCTCCCCGAGGCATGCTAACGTAGAAAAAGGAAAGAAATGTGCCTGCTTGCTAAAAGCAAGGTGTGGCCTGTAGTCATGTTCAAAGCCAAAGTCCATCAATGAGTCGGTTCTCCATGCCAGCCTGTGCAGGGTGGCAGACTGAAGGTTCAACAAAACTCAACAAAACACAATGGTACAGTTTGCAAGTTGCATACACAATTTCATGCTTCAGTGGGCCTGAACCCACACTGCAACTCAGATGGGGTTCACCATTGTCAACGATGCAAATATAAAAAATGTACTATCTCATCTTAGAAATAAAACCAGTTTTATTAAACAAGCTATTTTGACAAATACTTACAGGAAAAGGAAGTATAGGCAGAACCTGGGTTAAGAACGTCCAACTGACAAGTTGTACTTATGAAGAGACTGCTGTAAAGCCTGTTATATTAAAAATCCGAGTAAAATGCAATGGTCCATAATAACGAATGCATGGACTTTTTTATAATGCTCATGAAAAGAGCTTCAGCACGTTGGCGATTCAAGAATATACAGCTGAGGAAAAAAATAAGAGACCACTATATTTTTTAACAAATCTGCATTTTTAAATCCTGGTTTAATCCTGGTTCAATCCTGGTTTTGCTGGCAGAAGGCTATGCTGAGAAGCAGGTTGCTTCCAGGTTCAAAGTTTCTAAGACAGCAGTACACAAGAATAAGGTGAAGCAGAAGATACTGGGAATAACCAGAAACCAGCCAGGTAAAGGGCAGAAGCGACATTCTAATGCCAGAAATGACCTTTAACTTACCTGACAGCTTCCCATCAATCGTAGGATGGCATCAAGTGACCTTCAAAAGGAATGGGAAACATTAAGTGCAGGTGTGATGTTCACTGATAGGACAGTTCGTATCAGGTTCATAGAAGCAGGACTGAAGTCCCATAAAGCAACGAAGAAGCCCTTCATTAATGAGATACAGGGAAGAGCTAGGCTGCAGTTTGCAAATATATAATTATTCACAGGTACACACCCATAAATTGAGAAATTATACTGTATACTAAGCCAACCATTTGATTGGCAGTATGGGGGCAGCGTGTGGCCCAGTAGACTAAGCAGTGTGCGAAATACCCGTCAATATTCGGGGGGGTCCCCATCTCCCTATTGCTGCGTAATACCGATCTTGAGACCCCCTTAAAATTTTCGCTTTTGAGGCTTTCAGGGGGTCTCATGGGTTAATCGGGGGTGTCGGACCCCCCCCCCCCCCGAGTTGGGACACTGGGGGTAAACCGGTGGGGCGGTCATCCGAAGGGGGGCAGTTACAACCCAAAAGAACGCACATCTGCAGGTCCTTAAGCAAGGCCCTTAACCCCCAGCTCTACAAAGAGCAAGTTGAGGGAGCCGTAAAGACAATTTCCCCACAAGAGTCAATGAAGTATCTATTATTATTATTATTATTATAGCTAAATAAGCACTGAATATACCGGTTCCAACTTACCTACAAGTTCGACTTAAAGACAAGCCAATTTGTATTTATTTATTGGGTGAGTGTGTATGTGAGTATTGTTTTAGAGGTTGCATAAACAAATTTCATTGTACGGACCTACTGCACAATGACAATTAAAGTCTATCTATCTAGATCTCGTTCGTCACCTGGGAACTGCCGTGTATTCCAAACTATTTTCACAGTTAAAGTCTTCCAAATGCTACGGTCGTAATTACGTTCTGCTGTATTGAGCTTGTATACTCTGAATTATGTATTATTTGCCTCAGGACATTAAAATATTTCTATCACAACATTTTTGGTGAGTGGTATATTGCTTCCCAAACAGGTGTTTTGGTTTTAATAGGAACCAATGTCAGAAGCATGAAGTTTGTTTACATTACTGTTGTTTACCTTTAGTGTTTTTCAGTAGACGCGTTTGTTCAATGCGACGTATACATGATTCCGTTATCTGAGTTCTCCCAACATTTTAATAACTCTGTATTATCTGATGAGGACAACTTGGAATTACTGGTGAAGTCATTAAATTATCGTTATACTGACATTTTAAATGACATTGCTATTCAACCAGCCATCTTTTTGTTAATTATACTGCTCCTTGGCTGTCACACTCAATTAGGAGTTTTAAATGCCAGTTTTACAAGACATGGCACCTGTGCAGGGCCGTGCAGAGATGTTTGAAGGGGCAGGTGCTCAAACTTAAAAAGGGGCACATAGAACCAGGCGGAATAACAGCAACCCACATTCATCAAGAATCTAATATGGAATGGCATCATACTATACCACTGTCATCTCGTGGGGACAAACTGTAGCGATACAATAATTTTGCTGCTGTAAAATCAGCAT
>JAODLD010000048.1:62870-73789 GCA_026781065.1 Mormyrops boulengeri
TGTGGTATTGCCTGTTTGTTATGGTGTCATCACTGAAGAGTCGGCATGGAAACTATCGTTCAATGAGATCTGTAAGATGTAGGGGGGGAGGGAGGGTTAATGATTGGTTGAATTTTGACTCTCTCTGCCCACCCCCTGCCACATAGCCACATACCCCTGGGGGTCAGACATGTTTCTTTGGGTGCCAGAGAAGAAAGAAAAAGACTGATTCATTTGTCTCCATATAGTTCTGTTTTACTATTAAAAGAGTCACGGAATGTAATTCTCACAGCATTGGGCCGCAGGATCTGAGTTATGTGAGATGTTATGCATTGTTTTGTATGGATCACATCAAATTTTTCTGCACTAATAAAAGCATTTATTCTTGCCTGTTGTCCAAAAGGCATATTTGCAGTCAATATCCTCAGAGCTTAATTTAGAGATGGACATGGAAGTAGGAGGTGAGATTACCGGCTGATGGAGATGTGCTGGCGGGAGGCGACTCTTGACCTTGGCAGAAGGCTTTCTGTACCCTGGAGTGTTGTGCTGGGGTTCGGACATGTTGATTCATTGATGCTTATGATGTTACTCTGCTCGATTCCAATGACTCATGTTACCCCACAACTCAGCTTCTGAGCACATATGCATACGTGAAGAATTTTGTAACAGGGCTCTGCATGACTTGAGTTTTTCACTGTAGACACTGAGATATACAAGATTTTGTTCAGCCACATAAAAAGGTTTGATTAACTTCATAATTTCCAGACATCAAGACTCCTCTTTGATCCTAAACGCAGAAAAAAAAAGTGCAGTCAAAGGGTTAGCGACCTTTAATGCTGGTTATCTGCACTTTTGACACCACAGAACCGATCTTTACGTATATGCACCGTGGACCATTTCAGCTGAACTTCACGTCCTATTAGCAAAGAATTTTAAAACCTGAAAGACAATCAAAGCCAAAAAACTCATAACAGATCTGCAGTTTAACTCTACAGTTTGATAAAGTTTTTTTTATACATAGCAATTCATGTTAAGTTTACTGTTATCTACCTGCGCGCCGGGACTAGAGAATGGTGGTAAATTTTGGGACGAAGTTGCAGCAGTAAAGCTTCTTGATGGTTAATTTTATCATCGCTGAATAGAAGAATGACAGATTTCTTGGACATTGTGCATCGCTTGCGGGTGTCAGGGAGCTGCTGTCAATTTGCGGGAGATCCCCGGAACATCCAGGAGAAGGGGAATGCCTCTTTCTTTTCAGTAATGTTAGTGTGCCCAGGGGGGTTGGACAGCCAGTTGACCTTGGACCCCCAGAGGTTTTTTTTCTCCCTACTTGGGAGTTTTTGCTTCTGCTCCTCCCTTGTCATTTCTATATTTGATTTCTTTCTTTCCTTTCCCTCTTTTGTATTATTCTCTCTCATGTTGTTGTAATGTATCACAACACATCCATGTAAAGTGCCTTGGGGTGACTCTGTTGTGAAAAGCGCTATATAAAAATAAATTGAATTGAATTGAATATTTGTTTCACTGTGCTGTCACAGGTTACACCCTTGCTAATAGCAGAATCTCCACAATAAAGCCTAAATTCTGAGCTGTTATACCAAATATACCTCTCGTTGAAATTAATCAAAGCAACATGAGACATTTGACCACACTTCTGGTCACTGGTTTGGCGGGTGTGTTCCAGTTTGTCTGGTGAGGCGATGGTAATGTTCTGAAGAGAGTAATTATAAGTAGGGCAGCCTGTTTTGGTTATCAGAACCTCAGCTGGTGTATAGATCAAACCTAGCATTTGCTATGACATTCATTCTGTGACAGCATGAGCTAGGAGCGCTGCTTTCCCCAGACAAGAGTCACACCCCACAGAATGGGAATTTCTTAGGCTGGAATAGCAACATCCAATCTCAAGAAGCTAGCTACATATTTTGTTCTTAAGGTCTTTTTTGTAACACTTTACTTGAGGGGACATGAATAATGTAGTAGTACACGCTTACTTAATATATTAATTAACCAGTAACTAAGTGTTTAAGTACTGATCCCATGTTCACTCATTAATCAATCATTAGTTCATGTATTTCATGGGGATACTTGTATTAGTTCATGATTTGTTCTTGAGTAGTAAATGAGTTAATTAATTTTTGCCATGTCAAGTGAAGTCTTACCATTATTAACTAATTAGTTAACTGTTAACTAGTACAGTGCCTGAATGGGATACATGAACTGTCATGATTGATTAATGATGAACAAGCATGGGATCAATAATAACACTTAGTTACTGGTTAATTAATGCATTAAGTAAGCATGTACTATTACATAATACATGTCCACTGAAGAAGTGAGACCAAGTTGTTATTAATTGGCTGCACTGAATCAGCTATAAAGAGCCACTTCCAAAACCATCTGTAAATGCATCTTTTTAGACTTTATTGCTTTTAAATGCAAACATTTGAAGCTTTCAAGTGGTTTTATTTCGCTTTATCTTCTCTAGATCAGGCCTGCGCATTACTGTACCCGCAGCATTTTCACATCCCATGAAAGCTACAGGATGCTTGTTCTTCTTTTTGCACGCCTACATGGAAGCAGCAGTTGTATTTGGGATTATTCTTGGGACTGGAACATAAGACCCTACTCTCTTTTCATTTTAAGTGACCACACAGAGCAGTAAAAATATGCCTTTCTTCCAGATCTGTTCCACACCGGTACATGATAAAGGCTCATGTGCAAAAAAAAAGAGTTTCTGTTCAGACAGCGGTTGTTTTGTCTGTTATGTGACCTCCCTTTTCATCACAGTGGGGGATCTGATGAGCCTTGTTCACTGTGAGGATGACATCATTGCTTCTCTTCCCATGAATCTACTTTGTTCAGAGTAACTCTGCAGCGCACCTTGGTGCAGGTCGACCATTGTACTCTAGTCCTGAACTTCAGCAGAAGTTCATGCCTCCCTAATGGAGCATTCAACCTTGTTGTTTAAAAGAAAGTTTATCCTGAAGAGAAGTGTGTTTGCCAGGAAACCCACACTGGTTTATTTTCATTGGATACATATTAGCAGATTTATGGGATTTGTGCTTTTGTATAATTGATGTAATCTCAGTGTTAAAAAGACCATAGGGAGATCTATGAAATGTATATGTAATTGTGAGCAGACACAGGGGCACAGAGTTGGTTATCAACATAAAATTTACTCAAGAACCAAAACTCATCAAAATACAATGTATCCAACACAGGAGAATCCTGGGCCAAATAAAATGAGGTCAGCGAAATAGAATGAAACCGAAATTAATGCATAACATAACCCAAATTATACTGAACACAAGGGACCTGCCAAATAACACACTGGGGAAACATACAGTCGCTTCTGCCCTTTACCTGACTGGTGTCTGGTCGTTCCCAGTGTCTCCTGCTTCACCTTATTCTTGTGTACTGCTGTCTTAGAAATGGGGAACCTGAAAGCATCCTGCTGCTCAGTGTAACCTTCTGCTGGCAGAACCAGGATTAAACCAGGATGAAACCAGGATTGAAAAATGCAGATTGGTTTTAAAATATAGAGTGGTCTCTTAATTTTTTCCGCTGCTGTGTATAAGGGGTAAGTAGTCCAGCCCCCCCCCCCCCACAATAGGGGGAAACTCACAATAACACAATTACATGCAAATATTTCAATAAACCTATTAACATATCAGGCCATCAAATTGTACAAACAATTTCATAAAGGAAAAACTGTATCAAAAATATTAACTAGAAAATAATGGGCAATTATGTCTGAAAACAACTACGCACGCCCCTACTGTGGGCCCCCATTGGTTCCGGCAACGGGAATTTTAAGAAAACCACTATGATCGGACTATGTTCCATGGTACAATGGTTAAATTACCGTGCTGATAAATAAGATGATTAAATGATAAATGTGTATTTACTGTAAATAAAGAGATGAAAACCAAATGACTGCGATATATATATCCCAGTTCCATTTCCTGATTTGGATTGGAATTGACGAATGCATTCCAAAATGGCCCCAATCCTTATAAATATATGTGTGTGTGTGTGTGTGTCTGTGTGCCATTTTCTAAATCATGACAGCCTGTTCTTTAGGCTGTTCTCCAAATGCAGTTCCATGGAAGTGCTCTGTTGGTTACCAGATTTCAGCTGGCTGACATTTCCGGGGAATATGTTGCGACCTGCAGATGTGAGTGGGGTAAATCAGAGTTCCTCTCTTGTTTTTTTTCTGCAGTGTCAGCCTGGAACTTTAATTAGGGTTATGAACTGATCTGTAAGCCCTGCTCCTCTGCTCACTGCCTCATTTAGTCCCGTCCAGCTTTGTGTCCATGTTCAGAGGCTGTGTTTCATGACCTGTTTGGTCTTTTTTTTGTTGTTGTTTTACTTTCAAACCTTGTTTTCTCTGCTGGTATTTCCTCTAACTTTAGGTGGTTGGTCAGGTTGGTGGTTTGACCGTAGGAGTTCACTCCGGTTGTAACTATCTCTTCAGTCTTCACTAAAGACAATAGTATTAGTATGTTTTGAGTATTATTATTGGCAGATTTACAGTTTAAAACCATAAGCAGATAATGTGGATCAATGATTCATCTATCGCCCATGAAAGATGGTGTCCACCAAGGTCACACACTGGGTCCCACTGAAATCCATGGAAGCATGCAGAAATTCCAAAAACATTTGTAAAAAATACTCACATGGGCTGTGTGTGTGTGAGAGAGAGCATGTCCCCATCCAGTGAGCGGGCTGTGATCTTTGTGGGACCTTTGATAAGACATTTTGTACATTGGTGTCACATTGAATAAAAAGAAAATAAGGTGAATCAGCCATAGCGTGACATGGAGAAACAAGAAAATGATCTGGTGAGGTGTGGTGCTTGCTGGGACATGTCCCTAACCATTTTTGATTAGGTTAGGGTTTGTTTTTTTGATTTTACTGGAGATGAACTTTAGCACTGCAGTGCCAGAAACTGCATGCTAATAGTGGCCTGTTGGGCTCAAAGGTGGGCCAATGCATTATTAATTTCCACTCATCAAATTGCTGTATTGCTTTAGGATGTGAATTTAAGTACAATGGTCATCCTTTGCTTACCATTTTACATAAGCAGAGATGAGAGTGGTCTAGGTTCAGGTAGGCTGACTCTTGACATGATCGCTACCAGCTTAATTTCCAAATCTTTGATCGGCCACTTGATCTGAACAGCAAAAAACTGCAACTATGAATACAGGTAAAATTACATTAAATGATTCAGACAGTTCAGTACCTAAAATATAAACACAAACAGCAGTTGTGCATAATGTTACCTCTTTAATCATCAAGGCGGAAATCATGAAAGGCCATGACAACGTTGAATTGCTTGATTGAAGAGGCAGTGGAGAAAAATTATTCATACAAAGTGATTAAACTGTCTTAGAAGAAATTCCTTGGAAAAAGCTGGTGCTTTCTTTGACATTCAGCAGATGTACAGAGTAGTTTGTGGCACAAAGCGTCTGGTTTCTTTATTTCCATACACTTGCCCATTTCCACACCCTCTTGTTTCTCTTGGCAGTTAACACTTCTGCGTCTGAGACAGAGAAGGTCTTGTTCTCCAGAAGTGTTCAGACATCCATGTCATTTTACCTGGAAAAAGTACCTTTTTATGATCGGATTTGCCTGTAAAAATCCATCCATCTCTTGTACCCACTTGTCCTATTCAGGGTCATAGGGGTCTGGAGCCTATCAGAGAGAATATGGATAGAAGGTGGGGAAGAGCCCAGGATAGGGCACCAACCCATCACAGGGCACATTCGTACTCCATTTATACACACAGACATTTTCTCGAATTCACCCTGGTGAGTTTATTGATTGTGAAGGAAAACCGGACACAATGACATGCAAACTCCACACATGTTGAGACAACGGTGTTAACCGCTGCACCACCACACCTCTAAATAAATAGATGGTAAATTGATGGTAAATAGATAGTGAGATATGCAGTAAGTGGCAGGGTGGGGATGGGGAGTGAACAGCGATCGTCATCATTATTTCAGCCAGGGTGGATCCCAGCCATGAGTTCTGCGGTTCCTGGGACGGGCTTCAGGCTCACTGAGACCCTGACCAGGAGATGCGACTGGACAATGGATGAATGGTGGTGGAGTGGCTCAGTTGCTAGGGGTGATTCTATAATTCTTTAAGGTAAATTCATACAGAGGAACCAAACTTATCATTAGCCGATAATATGTTTTGTATTGGTGAGTGACAGGGAAGGGCCACTCCACAGGCCAATCAGCTATCAGCTAAGACTGAGTGCCCTGGTGGCCCCGCCCATGTGTGCGCTCCTGTCAGTCGCCCATAATATGTGCATGCGTGTGTCCTGCAATGGACTGACCTTGTGCCCTATGCTGCCTGGAATATTGTATTTCTTGTCATTTAACCAGCTTAGTTTTTCTGAATTTCCAAGTAAGCATTGCACAACAGTCCTGTTCTCCGACCAAACCCACAGGCAGCGATGCTCATCGCATGCCAGATAGCCAGATAATAATAATAATAATTATTATTATTATTGCAGTTACACTTTATATGGCAGGGCACAAACACTTAGTCATAATTCAGTTACTACTGAAGTAGAAATTATGAACAGTAGTTCCTTCAGTAGTTCACAAAGGTTTCCAGAATATTCAGATAAAGTAACAAATATAGTAAGTGCATGGAATGAAAGATGCATCATGATTAATTAATGATGAACAAATATGAGATCAGTATGTAACTAAGACTTAATTAGTGGTTAATTAATGCATAAGTAATAGTATAATACTACATTATTTGTGCCCCCTCGAGAAGAGTTTGCATTTTTGCAAAATTCCTTCTTTCTTCCTGCAGATCGGTTATATGGATGCTGAGTGACTGGTAGGTGGGTGGTCTCTGTGACCCCAGCACACTCTAAAGATTTCACAGAAAATACAAAATATTACACTTGTACCCGCAACAATGAGAAGCCTGTTTGTGCAGCTGCAGTAGTGCTGGTAAGAGGTTGTGTGACGATCGCAGGCTGGGCACATGCGCGGCATGCAGGAATGCAGAGCTCGTGCAAACAATGGCTTTTAACAACAAATGTGAAGGGGAATCCAGCCTTCCTGTCAAAAACAACAGAATCAAACAAAAACACCCAGATCAAACCAGTGATGGATGATGCGGGGGGGGGGGCGCCGAGGGCCGAGTTATTGGGATGAAGCCTTGGAGATTTTCTCTATAGCCCCAAACCTGTCTTGCTGGCTATAGGTTATATGAATGGCCATGGCGCAAGTGGCATTACTACCACATAGTTTGGACGAGCTTCACCTTTTAGATGTTTAAATCCGGTCCTCGGAGATCCCCTGGCCTGTCTCCCTCTAATTCCCATTACTTTTGGAGGGCTACTGATCGACTATCTCGTATTGCTTCTCACCAAATGCACACACACGCATTTTGTTGATATTATAGTTAACCTGTGGCCTGTACTACGAGGCGGGGTTACTGGCTTATCGGGGTAACTTGCCGGATTTAAGGTAGTCTGGCCGAAACTTAAGTGAACGAATATGAAGTCCAGGCCACTGAGGGGTGTTCCACGAAGCAGGATTTCTCGGTTAGCTGGGTTTAACTTAGCTCGAAGTCATGATTGTCCAATAGAAATGCTCCTTACCTAAACTCTTATTGGACAATCATGACTTCTAGCTAAGTTAAACCCAGCTAACTGAGAAATCCTGCTTCGTGGAACACCCCCCTGGTTAATCAAAGTACCATGTTATCTAACTACACTGTAGTTACTCCATATAAAGTCCAAGGTCATCATTTGCTATCCGGCGTATTAGCCTAGCCTAGCTAGAGAACCTTTATTCTCAGTAAAAGCCAATGATTTGTTTAATAAAAACATACTATATACATGTTGTTGTTTTGTGCATTCATTTAAATTCTAGCTTATTTAGGCTAACTAGATGTCGATTGACTGGAGCTGAGGGTGTAGTTAAGCAGGTGACGGTAAGCAGTAGATACAGGGAGAGCTTTGTAAGCATGTTTGATTTGAACAGACTGACTTGTGTATATTGAAACCTGCGCTAGAAATAAATCAAGACGTCTATGCAACGACCGGAGCCGTCGTCATTTCTGTGTGATAATTGTCGTCTTTGTAACTTTGCATATGAACTCCTGTACTAATGCTGAATTTTTAGGGACTACGTGACTGCCTTTTCCACGACCCAGAATGGGATAAGTGGTTACAGAAAATGAATTGATGGATGACTGGCTTTCTCTTTTCTATTATCTGACAAAGGAAAGGAGATGTTAAGATAGAAGAGAGTACAGTGATTGGGCATGTAGCTAACATGTGGGCTAAGCCCCAGACCTCAGTACGTTCTATTCCCACCTGCGAATGATGCAATGCGTCGGACACAAAACAATGCGTTCTTTCTTACGATATAATCAGTCTGCATTGTTTCATGGCCAGGATTCTGAAAGATGTCAGAAAGCAGAACATCATGGAGAAATCTGGAAGTGTTTCTGCTAACTTCACTTTCTAAAGACAGTGTAAAAAGATTTAATCTGCATACCTCGATCATAATCACAAACAATAATCCAAAACAAAAACTATTTATATAATAATGCACATATCCTCATAGAGGTCATTTTCATATTTTTTTTTTCAAATATAGTATGTTCTTTCATATTTTAAAATGCACGCATTTGAAACTTGGATAATTGTTTTTGACTTCATAGTTGTGCTAAAAAGGTGACCTAGTTTACAATATCACAAGGTTTCCTGCCTAAGAAACTTGACAGTCATTTCCGTAACATGAAATTCACACAGCTTAAGTCCTTCGGTGGATTCTCATGCCCGGTCATCTGAAGACGGTAAATCAATGAGTTATTACAACCTGAGCCGCTCCTGTCCTGGACATCCCAGATTCACACAACGGGGACAATCACCATTGTAGACATCTTTGTTTATCAGTACAGTCGTGTGCTGCATAATGACGTTTCGGTCAATGACAGACCTCATATACGACGGTGATCGTATAAGATTATACTGCAATGGAGCTGAAAAATATCTATTGCCCCGTGACGTCGTATCCGTGGTAATGTCATAGCGCAACACATTACTCATGTTTTTGTGGTAATGTCGATGTAAACAAACCTACTGTGCTGCCAGACATGAAAACATAGCACTTATTAAGCAATTATGTACAGTACATAATTCTTGATAATAAACAACAATGTTTCCTGTTTATGTATTTACCGTATTTTTACTGGTATTTTACAGTGTACTCCTTCTACTTACATAAAAAAAAAAGTTTACTGTAGCCTAGGGGTGTAATAGGCAATACCATCTAGGTTTGTGCAAGTAGACTCAATGATGTTTGTAGAATCACAAAACCACCTAGCATCGCATTCCTCAGAAACCATTGTTAAGCAACACATGACTGTATTTAACAGTTACCAAACAAGCACAAACTTCATTAGCAAAGAAGAAGTTCACCGAAGGATCCATAGACACTTAAAGAGATGGATGCCAAACGCTACAAAAGAACGACCTCCAATAAAACCCGAGAGCTGAATCAGCACCACTGTGACCCAGATACAACACATCATGAGCTCCACAGAACATCATGGGCCCGTATTACGAAGCCTGTTTCTCGCTTAGCCAGATAACTTGTCGGATTGAAGGCGCCCCGGTTTGAATGTACTTTACCTTCTTTCACTTACATTTAGCCCAGACTACCTTAAATATGGCTAAGCAAGAAATCCTGCTTTGTGATACAGGCCTCGAAGTTGCTAGTCAGAGTCCTTCTGTAACCAAGACTGATGCACAAAGACACATGACATATTATGTTGTATGTATCACAACACAACCCTGTAAAGCGCTTTAGGACAACTTTGTTGTGAAAGGCGCTATATAAAAATAAATTGAATTGAATTGAAATGAATTGAAAGACATGATGTAAGGAGGGGAAGCCTGAGCAACTGGCAAGCAGTAGCCCAGATTGATGAATCATCCTAAGTCCTAGAGCCAAACCATACAACGCCTTGAACTCACAATGTCTGTTATCAGTCATTAAACATGGTAGGGGATCCATGATAATACAGGGAGCCAACTTGTGGGTCTAGACCCTATCTTGAGGGTTCAGAGCCTATCCTGGAACCTATGGGTGAAAGGCAGGGTCTCACCCAGGATGGGGAAGGGAACACACCACACATTCGCACAGACAATTCGCTACCGGAGAATCCAGGGAGGATCTGACGCAGTGAGAACATGCAAACTGAGACTCGAATGCTAGAGGGGGGAGGCAACGGAGCTAACCACTGAGCCATGGAGCCGCCCCCTTTGTGGGAGTCACTGTGTCCAATTATTGCTCTCCATGACCGTATTAATGGCCAAGGAATATGAGGCTATCATACATCAGAGGGCTGCATACCCCGATGCCAACACTGTCCTAATGATCCCATATTCCAGGAACACAGTATCCCCTACTTCAGTGATTTTTGGGGGGCCCAGACTGTCCTTGTTTTTGCTCCCTCCCAGTTCCCTGCCAGACGGTCCATGTCCAGCTGGGAGGGAACACAGAAGTGGACTGTCTGGGAGTCCGCAAGCACCAGGTTAAAAAGGGGGTTTATATTTTTAAATAGCAGAAGATAAGATGCAGTGTTCTATTGTACTTATTTACACAACAGTTCAAGCAGGGGTGGTATGGGGGTGGCAGTACCTCTGTGATAATATGCATGCCCCCCCAAAAAAAGTATGCTACTTGGGTCTGAAATATATGTATGTATTATTATTACTATTATTATTATTTACATTTATGTATGTGGGCTAAAATCTTGTGCACTGGGAACAGGCGAAACACAAGGCACATTTTCTTGACAGAATCTTGACGGGGGGGGGGGGGGGGCGGGGGGAGTTGGTGAAGACGCCTCTGTTGTTGAAAAGGGAAGGTAAACAAAGAAAAAAA
>JAODLD010000049.1:10326-25694 GCA_026781065.1 Mormyrops boulengeri
TGTAAGATGAGCCCTTACCCCATCGTATAGTGCTCTCCAGCACACTGCGCTGCTGTAAGATGAGCCCTTACCCCATCAGGTAATGCTCTCCAGCACACTGCGCTGCTGTAAGATGAGCCCTTACCCCATCGGATAGTGCTCTCCAGCACACTACGCTGCTGTAAGATGAGCCCTTACCCCATCAGGTAGTGCTCTCCAGCACACTGCACTGACAAACTCATTGGTGTCATCTTCTTTCTTGTCTTTATCCAACACACTCTTTACAGTATCAAACTTGAATGTTAACAATGTCTTGGAGAGCCCCTTGTAATACAGATACAGGGAGTTGTTTTCACTTCCTGCCAAGGAAACAAGTGGCATTAGGTTAGCACAACAGCAATGTTCTCAAATAACTTAACCACCTTCAAGATTTTTAGGGCTACAGTGTTGTCACAATGTGTCCCAAAACCTCATCGGCATGCAACTACAGGGAACGCCCTGTAGCACCATAATCATTTCCCATCCTGGTTATCAGGCATCACTTTAAGGACCACAAACCGGTGTACAGCCACACACTGCTCTCTTGCTCACCACATGCCACGTAGTCTCCATTAGAGGCCAGGCCAACAAAGTTCTTCTCATTGATGTGACCTTTGAAAGAGCGTAAACAGTGTGGCTTGTTTACATTCCACAGTTTGAGCTGGCTGTCAGTCGAGCTGTAAGGAAGGACCAAGACACATTTCATACATAGCTGCACTCAATCTGGCTACAGCGCATGGTCCATTTTATGCAAAGCACAAAATTCAATTCAATTTTATTTGTATAGCGTATTTTCAGAATGTTACATTGTCTCAAAGTGCTTTTCATTATTATCCCCGCCCAAAGCTCACAGTAAACAAGCCAGAGGTGACAGTAGGAAGGAAAAACTCCCTAGAAGGTAAAAACCTCAAGAGGAACCAGACAAACGTTAAGACCCCAAGAATTTAGAAGCACCATCAACATAAAACAAATGAGCACAGTTCATAACTTAGGAGAAGATGGATACATACGCTGACACTATCTCCTCGCCATTAACGAATTTGGCATAGGAGACAGCTTTTCTGTGGCCCTTGAACACCATGATGGGCTGTTTAGTATTGCGAAGATCATAATAGTGGACACAGTGATCTGGACAACAAAGAAGCAAAAACACAAGACAGGAGCATTTTAGAACACACAAAACTGTATAAATTTTGTTTTTCCTGGTTCACATCATGTTAAGCACCAGTCAGGAAGGCCCAATAAAAACTGGAAGCAAAATATAGAACAGGGTTAACTGATATCTGTGACACGTGGGTGCAAAAACGAACACAAAACAAGCATAACTCACATAAAATTACTTTCAACTTAAGAAATGTTTTTTAATCCAAGAAATAAGAGAGAGAGAATATCTATCAATGTTATTTTCCCAAACACAGACAGGGGGAGTGCTGATTAGTGTATACCTGCACATCCAAAGGCGAGATGATACCTTGACGTTGGGCTGAACTTAACACAGCACACATTTGCTTTGGCCTCAATGCTGGCAACCGAGTTGTCCAGGTTGGTAGACCACAGCTTCACTGAGCAAACCACAACACATGCATTAAATAACCCAAGTAAAAAAACTTAAAATTAACCCACACAAACTTTACCACTTAACATGCCAAATTATAAAACTACATGTACAGTATATAATATAAAAAATGTGCAAAAAACAACATGTATTAATAATTACATTGTTATAATAAAATGATCAATTAGACCATGTACAGAAACTGTTACCTTCTGTTACACATTGTGTGTGGACCCATTGTGGGGCTCTAATAAAATACCAAACCCAATCTCTGTATTCTGATTGCTTAGAAGTGTCTATAACCCAATGGTATCTATCATCCAAGTTAGCAGAATGGGGTATGAGGTTTACTATGCAACTTGTCTCAAAAAAAAAAAAAATTAAATCAGGTGTAGATCAGGTTTTCATCCACAATAAGTTTTTTGTGACAAGGTAATAAGATTCATAAGATATCACATTCACAATGTCATAATAATAATAATAATAATAATAATAATAATAATAATAATAATAATAATAATCATCATCATCACGCCAACAAGAAGAGTGGCCGGGGGCAGTAGATCTGTCACAGAATATATTGCACATCTGGGGAACACAATTAGGTGTATATGAGCTAATATACCTCACACCATCAGGCTATACACATCACAATAAAAAATCCTTCTCTAGAGAAGTTCTGCCAATTGCTGTGAAAAGCTCTAAGTTACAGAGCAAAGCTGGAGCAGAATATATTCCAGCTTCCTGTGGGAAGAAACAACTGCAAGGACAACAGTATGATGGGCCATGGGCCTTACACAGATGGTGTAAGCCTTTCTGCAGCCCACCAAGAAGCATAGAAGATTAAGCATGAGAGAAACAATCAAGACCTTTTAAAGGAGCCATTTCACCTCCCGCACATCCTATTGTTTACAGACAGCATCTAGTTAATCCTCCAATCAGGCTGAAAAAGGTCAGATCACTGTAGTCTTGTAGTACCTTTTGCATCATCAGAGCCAGATGCCAAGAGCTTAGGATCCATAAGGTTGAAATCCACACTCCAACACCGCTTCTCATGCTCCTGTAAGGTCACATACACACACACACACACACACACACACACACACACACACACACACACACAGATTTAAAAACAAAAAACAGGTTTGTAAGTTAAGGTTCGATATATCTAAAGGATCATGAGGGAAAAAAAACATGCTAAATATTGCATGCAGAGCACCTCAAAGTGTGTCAAACAAAGGACGCCCACCTGATAGACCTTTGACCTCTGTCCCGTGAAACCATCCCAGAGAATAACAGTTCCCTCATAGTCGCTGCTGGCCAGCAAATTCTTGTGATAGCTACTCCAGCTGATACAGCTAAGAAAAATTTGGGCATATAATTAAACTACATATGTGCATTAAAAGATAATGACATCGGTTGGTGACAAAGTTCACTAACCCTACAACCATGATTACTGTGGGTAACATTTAGCTAGCTGAAATAAATATAGATATGTAGTCATTAAAGGTCACTCAAATCAAAACTAGAGATTTATTGCCAATTGCTGAACCCAGCCTTTGACACAGCGTTGAGGTAAATGCCAAATTAAGGTAACATTTTCGGGGCAGAACAGTGGGACATCAATGCTGTTCAAATGATATGGAATTGGGTAAGAACACAGCAAAAGCTGCAGTGCACACAGGAAAATTCCACATGACATCTGTTGATGCTCTGCCTGATCAACACTGCACAGCATATCACTGGAACTTCAGTGACACCACTGTCCACTGGAGTGAAAGGAAACGCAAAACAGCAAGAAACCCGTAAGGGGAAAACACCATAAAAGAATGTTACCTTATTTTTGAGTTACAAGTCATCTCATTGACAGGATAATGAATGTCCACTGCATCCTGGATCACAGTCCCATACTCAAAAACTTTAATTTTCTTGGTAACACCCGCAATAGCGAAGTAATCACAGTCACGGTCAAACTCAATACTGCAACACAAAAAGCACAAAAGGAGAGACTGTCAATAATAAAAGTGCTTGAACTTAAACTGCAAACTGGTTCAGTTCACTGACTTTGTTACTGAGATAGTAGCAAGCTACTCCATGAATATTCCATCAGTAGAAACAAGCCCATGTGAAAGAGTATGATTAAGAACTTATGTACCTCCTCCTGCCAAGTATGAGATGCCTTTAGTAACATTGATTAACAATTAATGATTAATAACAAATCAGTGGTTTGTCTTTTAGAAAGCTGCTCCACATTAAGTTACAAACAAACGCCATGTTGTAAAAAGGATCCAAAGTTCTACTGTAATGCCTGATTCATGGTATAAACTGTAAAACACAATCTATTCATTACAAGCTCAAAAAGTATGAAAGGATCCAAACTAGGGCTGGGTGATAACTAAAAAAACTACTTTTTGTTATAAATACTGGGGTAAACAATAATATTGATAATATGGGTTTCTTTTTTTAAAACTGTGTTGGAAACATAGGCTAGAAGGTTGAACTGAAAGCCCAATTATAATCTTTATCTTGCTTCCTTCCACACAATAATCATCAGTCAGTCAGTGATCAGCACCGGGTTACTTGTCTGATATCAATTGCCAATAATACAACAAAAAAATTATTTTTGTATAGTGCATTTTCACATTACATTGTCTCAAAGCGCTTTACAGCATCCCCGCCCAAAGCCCACAGTGAGTAAGCCAGAGGCGACAGTGGCAAGGAAAAACTCCCTATAAGGAAGAAACCTTGGGAGGGGCCAGATTCAAAGGGGGAGCCCATTCTCCTGTGGGCGGCAGGGAAAGTCAAATCGGAGAGATGGCTGAGTGGCAAGTCACACAATCCAAGTCATAAAATATGAGTCACAACCGGGGAGCAGGGAGGTGATACAATCGTATCAACCAGCCCTAATCCACACCGACATTTACCTTAGCAAATAATCATGAAAATGTGCTTGAAATTCGACAGTCCATCAGATGCAATTTTCTTAGCACAATTCCACTATCTCAAAGATATACACGCTACTCGCGTCATACGCCATATGACCAAATAAGTATATGCTAAAGTCGCAGTAATAAAAATACTAGCCGTAGCAGTTAACACTTCATAGATTACTTTCAGGGAAGTCCTTGGTGGCGGAGGGAAACAGTACCTGGACACAATACTGGAGCCATTGTAGAGATCACTCGCATAGGAGAGTGTAGCCAGTGGCCGTACAGAGTTGTAGCGTGTGAATTTGGACAGACATTCCATGAAATCATCCAGCTGGTTTACGGCCCTGTTATCCTCTGAGAAGCAAAAAAATGTGCAAACTCACCAGAGATGTTTTTATAAAATACAATAAAGATTAATAAAACTGACAAGTTCAGTATACTGATGGTTGTTTATTAGTATTATACGCTGGGATCGGTCTAGTCATGGGCTGCGTTTCCCAAAAGCACAGCTGCTAACTATACTAGCAACTTACATAGTTGAAACCATGCAACTGAATGAGTCCAACTATGTATGTCGCTAACAGGAGCTGTTGAGAAACACACCCCTGGTAAGGGGGGGGGGCATGGAGAAAAACCCACGATGATGCAGTGAGAACATGCAAACTCCACACACGTCAAGCCAGAGTGCACACTCAAACACTGCTCCCAGAGGTATGCAGTAGCAGTGCTATCCACTGTGCCTACACCCCACCCCCATATCCGTAATACATATAAAATGGAATTACTAGATAAATGTTGTATTTCATTTGCATCAAATACAAATTCAGCATAAACGGTTAGAAAATAACTTAAAACTGCAGAACTGCACTGTGTGTCAGAGTATAAATCACAAGGCCGACAGAGAGCGTATTAACCTGATAAGGGAATTATTTACCCATGTAAACTCACTGGGCAGTAAAAAAAACTCTCCCATAAAGTTTTATTTCATACAGGAAAATGAATGAGAAGGGATGTGAAGCAAAAGGTATCAGAAATAAAGCAGGAAGGCGTTACCTGTAAGCCGAGACATTCTGTTGGAGAAGTAACAGTGCTCCAGGTCATCAAAGTGAGCGGTCAGCCTTTTTCTCCGTGAGGCCAGTGTGCTATTGTACCACGTCTGTCTCGTCCCCTGGCAGAAGATAAAGCTTGCATTGATTATAACACATCCAGTAAGCAAATATTCTTAAAATAATTGTAAAACAGAAAACATAATTTTGCCACAATAAGAGCTTCCCTTGTTGCATGGCAGGGTGACATGCAACGGAAAAGTAAGCATTTTAGCTGACAGAAAATGAGTAAACTCACCTGTGTGTTCAGCATAGTACACAGACTGCACATCACCTGAAACTCACCTGGCAGCTGCCACCAAAGCCTGGAGGTTGGTTGAACTCTGTTGGATCTATAATACTGCTGAAACAACACATTTAGAAATCGGTATAGTGGACCATAAAGCTGCAGTTCAGCATGGACTGCACGACAGCGGTCAACACCTCTATTTAGGCTTATGGTTGATAGTTAAGAAATGATGTATGGAGAACCCAACAGAGGTTATAATAATGCCAAAAAACAACAAAAAAAGCATTCAAGAATAAACAGAATCCACAAACACAACAAAAATTGTACTGTGCATAAACCAGTCATGACCGTTATACTACTGCATTAAACTGTACTGTGAAAGGAAAGCACTTGTGCCCCCCGCCCTAAGGTCTCCACTCTGTTTGCACCTACAGTACAATTCTTCCAACTGTCTAATGTGAAGGTGAGAAGACAACTGGGAAAAGCTCTACATTGGCAGAACTGTAGGGCTTGTCTAAGGGGGTTTCAGTCCTGCACAAAGCAACTACACTCTGCACCACCTGACCCAATTTTTGACATTTTATTTGATTTTAGCATTTTCTGAAAACAGGCAGTAATTTAAGCAGAGCTGAAGAAAGCAGTATGGAGTTAATTATTAACATATTAAAAATATAAATATTGAATCCAGGGACTATTGTGTCCCATCAATGGCTTGTCCAAGGATGTGCCCAAACAACGGGTAACATCTTTTGCACAAAATATGCACAAGAAAAATGTAGTGAATTAGCTACAAATATTAATGAGTAATACTTCATGACATAGCTAGCTAATGCTTCATAAAAAATGTTTTACCTAATGCTAACTGAGGGACCAGCACTTAGTATCATTAGCCAACATGGATAACGGACTCATTGATGGACTGTCTTCATTCTTAATCCCAGCATATACCCCCCTTTTAGCAAGCATGTCCACTCTTTTCTGTTTTCTGTAATGTCTGTATGCCCGGGGGGGTTGGGCGGCCAGTTGACCTTGGACCCCCAGAGGTTTTTTTTCTCCCTACTTGGGAGTTTTTGTTTCCTCTCCTCCGTTGTCTTCTGGCTTTCTTTATTCAATTTCTTTCTTTCCTTTTTTTCCCCGTTCTGTATCTCCCTCTACTTCTGTTTCATGTATCACAACACAACCCTGTAAAGCGCTTTGGGACAACTCTGTTGTGAAAGGCGCTATATAAAAATAAATTGAATTGAATTGAATTAGCCTAAACATTCTTGGTCAAACACCATTACTTAATGAAGCCAACAATGTTAGATGCCCGTCACAGTCTGTTATACATATAGTTTTTAATAAGTGGAAATACTCAGGGCACTTCAGCACCACCTGAGAACCTACTCCCAGTCAGCACCAGCACTAATAGAAAAGAGGTGACAGACAGTCCGACGGTTTGTAAGGCAGCCCACATAAAGCAGGAAACCAGCCACCCTTGCTTCACACGTAACAAAGACTTCCGAGAGACTTACACCGAAATACTAGAGGGAGGGGGTAAGTGACTACCTGGACAACCTGAGGCTTGCCGACTGTCCAACCAACACTGATACACTCTACAAGAAAGCAGCCGCATCCAATATTTATTTAATCAGGATGCATTTATTGTGCAACTTCTGTCCCAGTTGAATTTGTTGTATGTACACAGGCCTATCAGGTACCACAAAAGGATGCTGACCTAAACATTAACATACCATTATTTTATACCTTGCTCCACTGACTTAAAAAAAAGGTTAACGCCCAACTTGCCAGGGAAATCTATACCAACAGGAGACTCCCTTCTATGCAATCTCTTCTAAGTAGTGTGCACAACATCTAAAGTTAATAAACCATATAGCCAAGGCTGTGGTATTCAGGCCAGAGCAGTAGAAGGAACTGGTGTGGAAAATGAAAAAAACAATTAAAACAAGCCTGATATTTGCAACGAATAGTAAACTAAGATGTGCATTACCTGTATGCAGGGGAAGGAACTTCACACTGAGGAACAGTGCTGTCCAAGTTAGGCTCAACATCACCCACTGGGGAATACAAGCCGCTCATTTCCTGGGAAAGATCACAGCAGACACTCCAATCAGACTGCCAAATGAGGTCCTTAGACCTGAACATTTGTTTAAACCGGTGGACACCAACCCTGTCCCTGGAGATCCACCACCGTACAGAGCTTTGGGGCAGCCCTTAATTTACACACCTGATATAGAATCAGACCCTTTAGTACAGGGGTCTCCAACTCCGATTCTGGAGAGCTACTGTCCAGAAGGTTTTCTATCCTACCTGGCTTCTGATGAGCCACACCATTTCTCAGGTAAATACCAGGAACAAGTGTGGCTCATCAGAAGCAGGGTAGAATAGAAAACCTGGATAGCTCTCCAGGACCGGAGTTGGAGACCCCTTATTTAGAAGCATCTCAGTATTAGAGTCAGATTAGCTTCAATATAGCTGGCTGCAATACTAATCTGTATGAAGTGTGCGAAATTAGGGCTGCGCCTAAGCTCAGTATGGTGGTAGATCTGCAGGAACAGGGCTGGTGACCACTGGTTTAGAATTAAACTTACCTCTACCCTTTTGATGTCTTCCTCCAAAAAGTTCAGCTCTTTCTGCAACTGCTCCAGTTGCTAGAAAGACAAACAAATCAAAACAAAAAAGTGCCCTTAACTTTTGAGAGGTATTTTTGGTTGATTTAAAAAGGCTGCATTGAGAATAGAAAATGATTTTCTTCAATTCTCTCAATAAATACAGACACAGAAAATATCAGAAATAAATTCTCACATTACACATAGGTGCACATCAGATTCTTTTACCCCTAAGAAACTAACCTCTCTTTTATTCCGTCTTGCTTCTTTAAGAAACTCCAATAAGATTTGGAGCTGAGCTGCTTGTGACTCCTGTAGGGAAAAGGCGAGATCCAAAGCTATGTCTCTAGATTTAATTAGACATTAGGTACATTACTTTGCTCACCCTGTCAAGGTGTGAGAATCCTGAACATACATACCGCTTCAAGCTGTTTCTTTTTCTGAATAAGAAGCTCCAACATAAAGTTGACATTTGCAAGATCTAAATTCTCCTGGTCTGTGCCCAAAACATCCTGGAAAACCTGCCACCGGTGCCCATTCTGCAGAAAGGGATGGTGACACCATTTTAATGATTACAAACTAGGGTTTGCATGGACATAAATTCTGCACAGATGACGTTAAAAAATTCAGGGTCAGGATTTATTAACTATTTTCATCTAAAAAGTGAACCGATCTTCAAGTTGCAATATTTGACAGACAATTTAATCAAACAAAACTGTACTGTATGTAGATAAAATGCTGTCATTGTTAGATTATGCAAAATATTACTTCAAGAGAAGTCGATAGATAGGAGGAGGGCTGCATGACATCGCAATATAATCACTATTATATGCTGCAGCGCAATAATCACCAGCGCTTTAGATGACGGGCGTAAACATCTGTCCAGGCGCCAGCTTTCTGTTACCATACAGACGTTTATTTATGCCCACTATGTCAGGTCATCGTTCAAAATTTTTCAAAACCAGTACCGGAACTATACCACCGTATACCTCATTGATATTTAAGGCATACTACTAATCTGCCCAGCACATTGTGGGTGTAAGTAAACGTGTGTATAGTACCGAAAAGCCAGCATCCGGACAAATGTTTACACCTGTCATCTGAAGCCCTAGTGATTATTATGCATGCGCCACATAATGACGATTATATCACAGTGTGATATAGAGCAGCCCTTGGTAGATCTTTCAGGGTCAGCAATCACCACTGGACAGGCCACTAATGGGGAGACACTTTCCTGAACATGTATCCAAAAAAAAAAAAAAAAAAAAACTGGCAAAACTACATGTAAGCAGAAAGAAGCCAAGGTGAGGACCCAAACCCACCATGGTAGCCAATGTTAACATGGCATAACCAGCGGTACCAATGATTCATAAAACTTACTGGATGATCCAGTTTAAGACGTTTTTCTTCAGACCTCTGCTTCTGTTTGAGAATAAGTTCATTCACTAAGAAAGACAACAAAAGACAACACTAATTAGGACACATACGGTTTTTGAGCATTTGCAAAAACATGAATAGAAAAATGTGCATTATAAACCTGAAAAGGCAGACAAGAACACTGAAAGAAAAACTATGTCTGGAAAGTTAGCACACAATAACAAAATTTTGGCATTGTCCTGACTTACTCAAACCTTTCCCATTCAAAGAATCGATTAAAGAGCTATGAAAATCTTACCCAAAAAGTTTGGATATAGCTGATCCACATTGTCAATGATGTAGTTACACTTTGGACATCTGTTGCTATCTTCAAGACTCTGTCGAATGCACTTGTTACTGAAAAAAACAAACAAAAAATACTGGAATAAAGTGTACTAAGTACCTGAATGAACAGATAGATGGTTACTTACCAGAAACTGTGCCCGCATTTTGTCATATGAGCCTCTTCAATCATTTCAAAACAGATGGGGCTGAGGGGAAAAAAGCTAATGGGTGACACTTTCCTCAAGTTTTTTCTTGCACAATGCATCACTACAATTTTTCCAAAATTTTCAGCAGCAATTCAGAGAAACCTACATGAAAATGTGTCATGTTAATCATTTGAGTTTTTGTATTTGTTCTCATACCCAACCAACCTATATAAACGCCTCCCTTTTTAAAGAAAACAGCTTGTTTTCCATATGTGAAATGCTGAAATCCCCTTTTTGCTAGTTCATTGTGGCATAAAAACTGTAATAGTACATATTCACATTTGTTTCTTTTCCATATCTGCTTGTCCTAGGGTGTAATGGGGGCCTGGAGCCTATACTGAAAGTTACGGGCACTTGATATAACCCTGAATCAACTGCCAATGAATTAAAGGGCACACACACCATTTACACACACACTCACACCTACAGATAATTTGGCAACTCAAATTCACCTTAGCACGTTTGGATTGGGTGGGTGGGGGCTGGGAACCAGAAAACGCAGAGGACACCCCCCCATGACCACACAGGGAAAACATGCAAACCCCACAGAGCCGGGCCAAATACTGGATCCCTGTTGTCCAGTGGTGTGAGGCAATTGTGCTAACCATATATTTGTATATAAATACAAAAGATGGAAATGCAGAGAATTTGAACTCATTCTGCTAAATCAAGAATATCAATACTTATTTAAATGGCAATTGTTCAAATTCAGTGAAAGGGGAGAGTGTCACGTGTCCATTTGGAGAGTTCAGCAATATAACTCGTATATGCTGAAGTCTAAAAAGCTACAGAAATAAACTGCTGCTGATATTACCAATAGAACAAGGATGTTATTTTTAATAACTGCAACAAAATGATATCATCACTACAGAGTCTGCAGCATAATGTGATTTTAGTCCATCTATGTCATTCTCATTACACTGTGGCCTGCCTGCGGATCTTCCCCGAACAGCACACTATAATCTCACAACGCCACTGTTTACTTAATTACCCTCAGCTTCGCTATATCTCATAAACTAACCAGTCAGCATGGTACCAGGAGCAGTGTTTGAGTCCCAGGACAGTTTCCTTTACCGGGGAAACCAACCATACCTACAGTCTACTAAAACGAGCCCTTCCACACGTCGGCGTATTAACAGCGCTCCCCGCACCCCAACCCTCTGAACTGCTTCATTATCCTCAAATAACAGCGCATCACTAAACCCACGTCACTCACCACACGAAGTCGTTGCTTTTATCCTCATACGAGTTGATCAGGCCATTGCACAGCGGGGTCTGGAGGGGCCGCTTTCGGCCGCTGTTTCCCGAAGATGAGCCGGCTCTGCCCAGGGATGCAGCGGCGCTTCTGGAGGGAACCCCCAGAGAAGCAGCCTGCAAGCCGTCCCCTCGTGAGGACCCTCCAGCGGCTGAACCGCTCCCATTACTTGCGCCAGCACCGCTAGCACTGTTGATGTTCATAATGCTGCCGCTGCTAGTCCCGGGCCCAGAGCCCGCCGCCGGGCCGAGCTGCTGCTGCCGACCACTGGACATAACTCAAGGCCGCGGCTCAACTCCGCTCTGACAGGCCGCAGGCAGCTCTTATCACCGCATCCGGACTTAAGGCGTTGGAAAAAGGCTCACGAAGTGCTCAGACTTTGCCTTTAAGGCAACTGCTCAGTCCTGTTTTAGAAAAACGAAACGAAGCCCGTATTAAGCGTAGGAAAAGCACACAATCTCACAGATTACATCGAACCGTGCGGAAAGGGAAAACGGCACTGTCGACGTCGGGGCGTGTGACGCATGACGACGAGACGTCACAACACAGAATCCCTAACGTGACGCAGGACGCCGAAACATCTCAACGCAGAAATCTCCCAAAATGTGACTCAGACTTAATCTATTAGTATCACACCTTTTTCCCCAAATTATTATTATTATTGTATTATTGTTATTCTGTTATTATTGTTGTTGTTATTATTGCAAACCCCTAGTTTCTTATAACCAGTTATCTCAACAGATCAACTTAAAAATATTCGGTGTGCAACATCACATAATTTAAAGCTGCTTTACAGTACAAATATTGTATATGATATGAACCACCCTTGGTCAAAATCAATATCTTATAATGTTTGTCCCCAAAAGCCCAGAACTTGTCACTAGCTGACCTTCGGGTCTGTAATGAGGATCACAGAATTGGGCACATTGCACTGTAGCAATTATAGCTTTCCGGTTAAGCAGAGCAAGTGACTGTGGCATTTTGCCTGAAGGTTGATAAAGTCAATTTACACTCAGTAGAAATCAGGATGCATTTTACAGATCACAAAGCTGTATGAAGCTTTCTCAATTAACTAGAAGTTCCTAAGCAAAGTAAGGACATTTGACAATGTCATTTTACTTAATGGTCCAGTGTTATAAGGAGTAGCACTTAAACAGAAGAAATTCTGCCCAACAAAGAGCAAAACCTGCACTGGTTTGGCATTGATAAGCTTTTGGTAGTTCTGATGCGTGAAAGTGGAAAAGTGTTCATTAGATTTGTTGGTATTTGTTGTCGTTCAGTCGTTGGTATGTTACAGGTATATTCAATTCAATTTATTTCTATATAGCGCCTTTCACTACAGTGTCGTCCCAAAGCACTTTACATGGATGTGTTGTGATACATAAAACATCGTAAGAGAGAGAAACGGAATGAAAAGGAAGGAAATAAAGAGAGCCAGAAGACAAGAAGGTGTATCCTCACAGGTATCGCTAATCAGATATGGCTGCATGATCCTGGGAAAAATACCAATCACATTTTTTTCCACTTAGAATTAAGATTGTGGGGTTTTTTTCTCACGATTAATAAGCAATACGTTTGTTATTATTATTATTATTATTATCATCATTACTATTACTAGCGGAAGCAGTAGCTATCTATTAATGCTGGTTGCTCATGATGTTATGAGCCCTGAGTGTGCAACGGTCAGAATGCATCAATCCGTAGTTCCACCAGTCTTTAATAGCACCAGCAACATGCTTGCTTGCGTGCGTATATAATAATAATAATAATAATAATAATAATAATAATAATCATTTTATTAATCCCCGTAGGGAAATTGTCTTTACGCCTGCCTCAACTTGCTGCAACAATTAAATTGAATTCTGGACCAAATAAAAGTTGTTATTTCACCACTATATGTGTGTATAAGTCAAATTTGAGTATTATGTCATGTTATTTATTTCTCTGAGTTGTTTTGCCCTTGTTAGGATCACCATGGCCAGTTTTCCAGAGTTTTAGAACATTGACCTAGAAAACCATGATGTTTATGTGCCTCATTGCAAAGAGATTAACATTGCACATTTGTAAAATACCAGGGGAAATTTTACACATTTTTGTGCCTAAAATAACTGGACAATGAATCACGTGACACTATTTTACCGCTAAAGTAAAATATTCTTGTCGTATGTGAGGTAGCCTGGGCCGAATGTAAGTGAACAAAGATAAAATTTAAGAAGACGTCTATGCAGCCGATCGAATCTGAGGTATGTGTGGTAGTCTGGGCCAGATGTAAGTTAAGAAACATAAAGTTAGTATTAAAGTGGGTACCTTAAATCCAACTATCTGGCTAAGGAAGAGACCCCAGGTCGTAATTACCTCAAATAAGTGTCAACTGCAGATCAGAAACTGTCCTCGCAGGAACATATTGCCAGCTAGCAAACGACTTGCCTTATTACATTGTTCAGACATAACTTGTTTATGTGGGCAGATTCTGGCCAGACGTATGTGAGCTGTGTAGGTAATTAATTAAAACTACCATCATTGGCACTAGAGTAAAACGGCTTTACGTTTTATTAACTTCAATAATGGTGCATGCCGTAACTGTGTGTAATGCTAGTGACATTTTTTGTGGAGGGACGTGTGCTATGTGGGGTTAACAGTGAGACCATTAAGCATTCAAGCAAATTTTGCTTGGTGAAGAAAATGTCCTGTTTTACTTATGTAATTCATGCAGTGAAGTTAAATTTGTAGTTGGTCCTCACTTATATTAAGTATACACTTTGAAATTGGATTTAAATATATCTGTGTTTTATTATGTTGTCTGAAATGTACGTCTTGTAATTACAGTGAGCATCAGAAGACGCCAGAGGACACACACAACGGCACAACCAAAGGTATACTTTGTTTTATCCATTGCTAAATATTTGGGGTGTATTCACTCTTCCATCCCAATGCATAAAGGTTTTGTAGTTTTTTTAAAGGGGTCTTTATATAGTTATGAAATAATATATTTCAAGGGAAAATATATCATTTGTGTTAAACAGCATTAATAGGACTGACTGGGGCAGCGTGTGGCTCAGTGGGCTAATCCTGTGTGCCTGTAATCAGAAGGTCACTGGTTCAAACCCCGCCTCCATATGTCTGCGGGTCCTTAAGCAAGGCCCTTAACCCCCAGCTCCCTGGGTGCCGCTACAGGTGGCAGATAACTTACTCTGCAAAGAGCAAGTTTAAGGAGGCATAGAAAGAGAATTTCCCCATGGGGATCAATGAAGTATCGCTTATTATTATTTTCAGCACTGCGTATTAAATGGCACTGTGTTTTACCACATCTTTTCCAATTCCTGACCTCCAGCTGCAACCCTTTAGCATATTGTCATCTATCTGTCCAGCTGTCTGTCTGCCTGTATATCTGTGTGCTGATTGGTCAGCCTCCTATAATCATACATGTGTGTCTGATGTTAATGACGAACCTCTGACCTCTGACCTGTGCAGATTTGGTAATGTTTTATTATTAGATATTAAGCTGGCTTGAGTTTTCCCAGCACAATTTTTTATAAAGCCCAACCTCAAATCCCAAGTTAGGCCAGTCTTTGCCTGTGATAGATTTCTTCAGTGAAACCTCAGGTTCTTTTAGTTCAATTATGAGGCAGGTTCCTTAACCCTCTGAGCTCTAAGGGTAGAAAACACACTTTCGCTGACTGGAGCATGATCACACATTTCTTCAAATATCATAAACTAAATTCATGGTAAATAAATTATTTCTTATATATTTGTTTTGCC
>JAODLD010000049.1:50220-68366 GCA_026781065.1 Mormyrops boulengeri
AGATCAGCGACATATCGATCATTTAGACACAGGGATGCATTCTACGGCAGGGATGCCTTTTTCGGCATAACACCGGTATCAGAAAGTCCCAGCATAACGGTGCAGATGGATAGACAGCACGAAAATCCACCTGAAACAGTTATCTTTTTCAATTTTGCGGGGAACTGTCCTTTCAAGAGCATTAAATTAGAGGATTCACCATACTGGATTTTTTTCAAATGTGAATTGGAAACATTACACATTTGTTTATGATTATATTTATTGAAAACATTTCTGGGTAGCAGTATCTTTCCTGATTTTCAGTTTTTAAAATAAATCTCAATTCAAATTAACAATACAATGAACTTATTCGTAAACTATGACTGTAGCTTGTCTGTAATTATATACACGTACTTGTAAAAACGTCCTTTGAAAAATGTATAACGCTTGCCCGTTCCTTTCCATATGAAATTGTCATTCCCACATTTAAATCAGTGTTAAAGAATTTTGATTTTGAAAGTCCGTAGTGTGTTGTGTGGAAATTCGATGTCCTCTCTTTTGTCTGATAATATTTTTATAAAATGTTATGAAAATCCAATGAAAATTAAATAGTCCAATGAATAATAATAATAATAATAATAATAATAATAATAATAATAAATGGTTTTGCATGTTGTACGTGTACTATTAAATGGGAGGGAATTTTATTGTAAATAAAGTTGGCTTTGAATAGCGTCGGCTCTGCACTATAGTGTGACAGCATGATTGTTTTAAATAAAGTTTGGTTTGAATGTTGAACCCTGATAATCATGGCGTCTGCTGTTCTGAACAAGGTTGTTAATCTAGGGTCAGGGGTTTTATTGTCTTCATTTTGCGTATCACTTTCGGTAAGGGTGCATACTATCATATATTCTGCTTTGTCTTTTTAAGATTTAATAGTAATGGTGCAATTGAGCTAAGATGATCAGGACCAGCGACAATGTGTAAACCTCATTGAATTGTAACTAACTTAACTTTTCTAGTTTAATCCGCTACCCGCCTGCATATTCAAGTTTTGACAGCCATTGCATCACGGACACAGCGGTTATAGTTAAATATTTTCTTACAATTAATGGAATCCGATTAATGCACATTCTGAATGTTAGTGATGATAGTTTTAGTATTGCGGATTGTATGAAAGGTGTGTTTTTTGTGGTACAGAATTAGGATAATTGAATCTCCTAAAATGGAGGAGGGGTACTGTTTATATCTTTAAACCTAAATGCAACGATTTGTGAAAATATAAACTTCTCTAGGCGTTTAGGAGGCCAGTGTGTGCTGTGGAGCAGGTCAGAAGTTATTATGTAAATTGGAAAATGCTGCGGGATGTGAAGAGGAGAAAAATGGCCTTCGAGTATGCAGACGAACGGCTGCGTATCAATGCAGTAAGAAAGAATACCATCCTCCCTAAAGAGCTGCAGGTATGGGTCTGTTCAGCTGATTGGCGCTGGCATGTAGATATTTCCTTAGACAGTCTCTCTGAGTTGTGTGTTTTCTGTTCTTATACTCACACATCCAAACCAGCTATGTTGCATCTAGCTGATTGCCCTTCATTTGCATGTAGGAAGTGGCAAATAAAGAGATTGCTGACCTGCCAAGGGACAGCTGTCCAGTGCGCATCCGCAATCGCTGTGTGATGACATCACGGCCCCGCGGTGTGAAGAAGAAGTGGCGCCTCAGCCGCATTGTTTTCCGTCACCTCAGTGACCATAACCAGATGTCTGGGATCCAGCGTGCAATGTGGTGACATCTTTCCTTTGTAAAGAGGCAGTGGACAAATCTGGGCTTGCAGGCCTCATTACAAGCAAAATTAATGTTTCACCCACATTTGTGGTAATGTAATAAAAGTATGTATTGTTTATTTATTATTTTTAAGTTTACTTAAATGTATACCGATGTAATATATAGTATTTAGGGCACTTTTCCAACACACTCCACATTGAGAAAGTACCAAAAGTATGGTACTTCAAGGTGTTGGGTTCCACTGGTGTAAAAACTGGTACTGGCGCCAAATAACATCACAAAGGTGATGCATGGTATTTTTTACTGAAATTGAAAAATGGCTGTATTATTTTATAGGGCTGGATGATATAATGCGATATTACATTGCTAGTCAGCTAGGTTAAGATCAGGCTTTTAATCACGTTCAGTTTAGTACAGACATTATAGCGCAGGGAGTTTAAGTTTCTCTAAAACATTTTTACTCTGTCATAGAAAAAACATAAAATTGCAAAACTTGAACTTAATTCCTTTTCAAGATTATCTAGTATATGTTTAAAAATCAGTTTAAAGTTTACCTCTGCTGCTTTTGCGTGAGTAATGCACGTGTTCTCTGAGACAATCATAATCATTTTCATCCTTGCTGTTTAAATCGCTCCCAGACGGGTTCGTGAGAAATTTATGAACTCCTTTTTGCTTTGTAAATACCCCAATATTTATTATAACAAAATCACATCACCCGGATCGCAAGCTATATGCATTCTGTCCTAATGTATTGCACAAAATATTTTTACATTTCTTGTCATGCCATCCTGATCTTTTTTCTGATCACAATTTTTTTTTTTACTTTGTTTTTCATTGACTGGAAGTCAATGGAAATGGGAAAGTACAAAAGTGGAAAAGTTCCCTTTCAAATCATCTCATAGGAGTTAAATCAAATGAAGTGCAATTCCCCTTTAAAGTAAACCGTAGGTGAGATAAATGGAGAACCTCAAAATTGGAATCAGAATCTCTTGTCGCTCAACCAAGGCTGGTGGGAATTTGATATAGCTTGCTACACTTGGAGACACCATGAGATTAGATAATTAACAATAAGACATAACGCGGACAGAATAAATACACAAGACACACAGCAGAGAGGTGTAAACGCAAGGTAGGTGATGAATATAGAAGTTTGTGAAAGTTTAAATAGTGCAATGCTGGAAGGTGACACAAGAACAATACAGACAACACATCTGTACACATAGTGCATGACGTATAACACATGCAATGTGCAAATAGATCTTCAGGGATCTGTGCTGATGAGAATGTAAACACTGAAATGGTGCAAATGTTGCATTGTTGATTAAAAGCAGCAGGAACTGGGGGAGAAGCTGTTCATGAAGTGGGTTGTTTTGATGGTTAGTGATCTGAATCGTCTACCTGAGGGAAGCGGCAGGAACTGATCCCGATTAGGACGTGAGGGATAATGCATGAGCCCTTTGCCACATTTAGTGGCGCGTTGAGTGTGTAGCTGTTCAGTAGATGGCAGGGCAGAGCACAGATCTTTGAGGCCTTGGTGACAATTCACTGGAGCCTACCTAGTCACGATGTCTCAATTAATCCACAATATTAGGGGACTGCAGATGGAGGTGCCCAGAAATTTGAAAGAATCTGTTATTGTAATTGTTGCCAGTTGATATGGAGTGAGGCCTTTGGCGTTCTGAGAGTGCCTGAAGTCCACAGCAGTGTGTGGCTCAGTGGGCTAAGCCTGTGTGCTTGTAATCACAAGGTTGCTGGTACAAACCCTCAGCATGTCTGTGGGTCCTTCAGCAAGACCCTCGACCCCCAGCTCCCTGGGTGCTGCCATACAAAGAGCAAGCTGAGGGAGGTGTGAAGACAATTTCCCCATGGGGATGTATAAAGTGATGATTATTATTATTCTCAAAGGTTCTGGATTTGTTGAGCTGGAGGTCATTGTCAGTGCCCCAGGTGACTAGTTTGTCCACCACTATCTGATACTGTGTTTCGTTGTTGTCAGAGGTGACGGCAATGATGGTATCATCTTCATATTTTATATTTTTTATAGAGCTACCATGTGACTTCAGCCAATTTCTGAACCATTAAACTACTTTTTAAAACTACTGTGCCAAACAGCACACATTTAAGAAGCTTCTTCCTAAATTCACCCAGCTGTCAGGCTACATGGGACATGATCTAAATTTACACTGTTCCTACCTCCCGCCTACAGACAGAATGAAATTCTTCTGGTGCTTTTTTGTATATATAACCTAATCTGTCTAATTTGTCAAAGAGTACATTTAAGAACCAAACTTTATGAGTAAAGTGAAGTTCTGATGCATCTGATATAATATGGAATTATAATCTGTGTCCATTCTGAAGATTTAAAAAAAATACAATTTTAGAATAATGTTTTTCTGAATATTTGTAGAACTCAAACAATAGAATTTGTATTTCTGATCTAGATGGGTGGATCGGCAGTAGTCTGATGTGGCAGGAGAAGTCTAGCGGTCTCCTTAGATGAGGTGGTCTCTTCAGGGGGTTGTATGAGGATGAAGTTTCCCATAGACAATTTTCAGAGTGGATTTTATTTTGAAAGCAAACCACCGGAAGTTTCTAGAACATGCTGCCGGACCTGGTGCCCGTTCGGCACTTCCGGGCTTCGCTTCGCCTTCCTTGTTTAGTAACTGCATGCTCACAGGTCCGTTTCATACCGTCAAGATGGACATTGGCGAGCAGGCAAGTACCTGAAATGTGCTGACATCGCCAAATTACATAAACTGACTGCTGAGGGAAGCGCGTCATAATTTGGCCCGGTAAACCCCTCAATTTAATGATTATGGTTAGATATCGCTTTATGGTCCTGTAAATAAATTAGCTAATGCTTTGTTTGCCCGGTTAGGTTAAGCGAGGGGCTGGGTAAAAGTCCGGTCCAGGTCCCCGATTGTTCGGTCTAGGTCGGTGAGTAACCTGTGCGTCGACATCGGTCACTGTCATTTCCCCCAGATCACCGAGCTAGAGATCGACCTCCGGGAGATCAAACGTGTCATAGAAAAATGCGAAAGGAAGCGTGTCCGGGACGCCCTGGTCCAGGAGCAAAAGAAAATCGGGGAGGAGATAGCGGGCAAACGGCGGGAGGCGGAGAAGCGAGCGGCGGCGCCGGCGGCGGGAAACAGCGGGGCCTCCAATAAGGCCTATACCGTCAAGATCAATAACTACGGTATTTTTATTAATCCTACAGTAACTATCTGTTTATCCGGGATGACATTAACTCCACCCCCCGCAAAGTCAATAAATACGGTATATTTAGTGCTGCTACAGTAACCTTCAACTGAGCCGTTTATTTACGTAGGATATTACGCAGGGATCTTGGGGTGCTCATTTAAAGAGGCTTCGTGCGAACCAAACATTATTCATACCAACATTTATACGAAGATTGGGGATCTATAAAGGAGCAATATAAATAAAACATACATTCACGAATAGTCGTAGGTACGTGGCGACGTTCAGATGGAAACTTCGGGATTAATTATGTCTGTTTCTGTCTATTTATATATCCGTCTGTCCGAAGTCGCGATGAAGGAAGGGACAGATCAGCAGCCACAACACCTTTTAAAAGAGGAGATACTGTGGTTAAAGCAGGTAAAAGATGTCGCCTGTCTGGCGGTACTTTAGCAGGTCAAAGTTCGACGGGTTTTTTATTTGTGAATATGGTTCTCATTTTAATTTCAGTTCACGATTTTTTTCTTTTATTGAGTGTCCGTTTTCATTTCGGTTTCAGTTTACAATAATGACACTGGTCCCGGTCCAACGCGCACACTGGTCCCGGTCCAACGCGCACACTGGCACCGCCAATCAACATCTATTAGAATACGCCCAGATTTTAGCCTGAGCATTTTCACAGACACTTATTCAATGGAGATTGTAAGGTAGCAGGAGGGTAGAGTGTTAAGCAGCTACAAGGACAAAAGATATTAAAAAGCTCTCTGTTCTAATGCTAATTTAATAAAGACGAATAGGCGGTAGCTATTAAAATGATACACTGATTCAATGAATTTTAAATCCAGCCTTTGTTTATTTTTTTTGTTTGTTTTTATCATATCTGTCATTGTTCGGCTTGTTGAGCTGACTGCGTTAACTGCGGGAGCAACATTTTGTTTTTGGTCACACCGGCATAGGTACTACCAGATAAAATCATTTGACATTCCTCTACTTAGGACATTATAAAGTCTTCACTTCACATTTCTAGAAATTCCTTTTTTTCTTATTTTGGCCATTGTCTCTGAAGTAGTGTTGCAGGTGTAGGATGTGCACGTGGCTAATTTGCGTTGCCAGTGTAGGTTAATTAGTGGGTGGGAATGGGGTGGGTCCCTTGAGCGCACACTTGTGCCAATGTTTCTTCGATATGTGGGATTTATAACCTGACTTTTACTTTTCTTAAAAAGATCCTTTTGATTTCCTTTTTCATAAGAATATACATTATTTTAATAAATGAGCCCCCAAGATACTGACACAAAAACGTGTCTGCATAGTGCTTATAGCATTTGCCATTTTTATTAAAATAAAGTGCAATGTTAAAATTGGTACTAATTTAGACTTTAGACCAGAAAGTAATGTTTTCTACAAAATGTCAATATACTCAAAGTTGTGTTGTTCTCCAGTTCTGGAGTTCTGATTTTCTCAATCGTGATGTAAGATGCTGTAAATAATTTTTAGTGAAAGTTGTTGATGGTTTTGTCTAGACTGTGTGTGCAATATTCTGGAAATTCATTTGTTTCTAAAAATAAGTCAGTGGAACTGTTTGCAGCTTTTAGATTTGATAATCATTTTGTTTTAACTTTTTTCTGTGCAGGATGGGACCAGTCGGATAATCTTGTAAAAATCTACATAACCCTAAAAGGAGTCCATAAATTAACACCTGAAAATGTGGAAACTAGTTTTACTGAAAGGTAATGTCAGACATCACTGCAGGTTACATTCATTTTTATTGTCTTTGTTTTAAGTTATGAATTATGTTTCTTCATGCAAGATGTTTCTTCAAAATTTTATGAAGATGACTTCATTGTGCTCATGGTACAGTAACTTACACACACACATTCTGAGGGACTTGATCATCTGATGGTACGGTAACTTACACACACATTCTGAGGGATTTGATCATCTGATGGTACGGTAACTTACACACACACACATTCTGAGGGATTTGATCATCTGATGGTATGGTAACTTACACACACACATTCTGAGGGATTTGATCATCTAATGGTACGGTAACTTACACACACACACACACATTCTGAGGGACTTGATCATCTGATGGTACTTTATTAATATCTCTGATATAGGGAAAGAATGGCTTGTTATTCTGAGGGGGCAGTGAGTGGCTCAGCAGGCTAAGCCTCTGTGCCTCTGATGGGAAGGTTGCTAGTTCAAGCCCAGCCACAGCAGAATGGTCACATGTCTGTGGACCCTTGAGCGAGGCCCCTGGCTGCCCTTTGCTCTCAAGCTTGTTCTCACCTACATGCATCTTATGGAGAGCAAGGCAGAATAGGCAAAAAGAGAATTTCCAAACAAGCATCAATAAAATTATCAATATAATAATTGCTTTTTTATCCTTGAACATTGTTATTGCATGATGAGTAAGAAAGTCCAATACGTGGTTATATAATCAAATCGATTTTGTCTTGCAGATCCTTTGTGCTGCTTGTTAAGGACCTTGATGGGAAGAACCATCAAATGACCATTAACAATCTTCTTTGTCCTATAAATGTTACGGAAAGCTGCTGGAAGGTCAGCACTGGGCTCACGGAAACGTACAGAAATGGTTTGGTCTGATATAACTGCATGGCGTGGCAGACGACCCCCTCACACTGGGTTTGTATGCTTGTCTTACAGATAAAAACGGACATGGTCTTGGTTATGTGCAAAAAGAAGACGCCGAAGAGGTGGGAGTGTTTGACCCAGGTGGAAAAGCAGACCAAAGATAAAGAGTGAGTGAACCAAGCCTGGCATTGGTCTTCTGGTTCATTACTCAGGGCTGCTGCAAGCTTTGCAAACACAAGCTGTGGCCTCTGTAGCTTTTACTGTGATTCGCTTAATCACACACTATAGGCATTTCAAACGCCACCGGTTCTCCACACACGAAGCAGGGGTGCATCCATTAGTAATATCTGTCTGTCCATCTTCTGACTGCTTAATCTGCTCAGGATCGGGGAGGGGGGATTGAAGACTCTCCCAGGCTGCATAGGCCCCAAGACAGGGATACACCATTGATGGAATGCCAGTTCATTGTAGGGCAGACTTTCAGACATGGAAAAATAAATGACAAAAACTCACCTACTGTAACTATATTTTTGTACTGCAGAATGAAATCTACAGAAACAGGAGGGGAACATGCAAACTCTATGTAGACATAGGGGCGAGAATCATGCCCGTAACCTCTATGTAGACCTAGGGGTGAGAATCATGCCCGTAACCCTTGAGATGTGAGGCTGTACTGCTACTTACTGAACTACACTGCCACTTATCCATGATCCACATTCTAACAAATCATTTGGTCAGGAGTTTTTCTTGCAATAGGCATAACTTAACAGCTGAGGTGGGACTGACTTGAAGTTCCAAATGTCTTTTTATGCCTGTGCAAGATGTTTTATTATATTGCTGAAGGGTGTTGCTGATTTTGACAGGAAGCCCAGCTATGATGAGAATGCAGATCCTGGCGAGGGCCTCATGAACATGCTGAAGAAGATCTATTCGGAGGGCGATGATGAGATGAAGCGCACCATCAACAAGGCCTGGACTGAGTCCCAGGAGAAGAAGCTGAAAGGGGATGCCATGGACTTCTGAGCTACCAAAGGGTGCAGTGTCTCACCCTTCTGCTGTTACGTGGGGAAGTAATGCGGCTGACCTGGCGTTGGTCTGGTGTTTTACTGGAAAAACGGCTTCTGTCTGTGTACTTTGAAAATTACAGTACGTGTAAGGTGGCATAACTGTAGTTACTGAAATGTAGCTAGACAATTATCTTAATATGTTTGATTTTGTACCCATTGTGTATGTTAATTGGAAAAAATGTGATTGGAATGTTTGGAACCAATAAAAGTTGTATGAAAAACACTGTGGTAATGCCAACTTGTGTGTGTGTGCATGATTAGAACCTGTTATTTTAATGTTGTGATGACCACCTTTTCGGTCCTCAGATGGGGAAATTTTATAAAAATGTGTCACTACAATCAAAAAACTAAAAATGCCAAAAGTCTTGTATTTTGTTTGGTTACTTACGGCTGAGGTCAGGGCTGGGGGGGCTTAAGGTTCTCATTGTTGGGATCAGGGTTTTTCCCATAGAAATGAATGGGGAGTCCCCACAAAAATGAATACAAACATTTGGGTGAGTCAGTATTACACACACACACACATATAATATACAGCTGTGGAAAAAATTAAGAGATCACAGCACAATTTTATATTTCACTCATTTCTCAATTTATGGGTGTGTGTCCGTGAGTAATATATATATATTTTGCAAACTGCAGTCTGATTCTTCCCTGTTTCTCATTAATGAAGGGCTACTTTATGGGACTCCAGTCCCGCTTCTAGGAACCTGATACAAACTGTCCTAGCAGTGCACTTCACACCTGCACTTAATGTTTCCCATTCCTTTGGAAGGTCACTTAATTGTTGACGGTCATCCCTGGCATTAGAAAGTCGCTTCCACCCTCTCCCTGGCTGGTTTCTGGTTGCTCCCAGCGTCTTCTGTTTCACCTTCTTCTCGTGTACTGCTGTCTTAGAAATTTTGAGCCTGGAAGCAGCCTGCTGTGTAGCTTTCTGCCAGCAGAACCAGGATAACACCATTAAGATTTTTTTCCCAGAGCTGTATGTGTACCTTCACACCCAGTTAACATTTCTGTCTGCACTCCATCAAATACTGTCGAATTGTCGCCGCACATAACAGTAGAGGGCGCACAGCACTCAGGAAGTGCGGAAATTTACTGCATTGTTATGTAAACATGAGCATCAAGGATTTTTATTTGTCATTGTTTAAGCGTATTTCACAAGTACAACGACATTTACCACATGCGTCCGTAATGACATAACACACATACATTCCTACATTATCTACTTAGTATCGAGCAAATGTTGTGCAAACATAGGGCATAGGAATATATCTTTGTGGAAACATTTCAATAAATAAGCTCAGTATTTGTTGCGATATCGAGAGTTAACCTTCTAAACATATGATGTATACAGAATAGGGCAGTAGAATTGTATTTTTGATTAAAAAAATACGGATCTCTGCATGACGTGCTTTTAAAAACGCTTTAAAAAAGATTTATTATAATCGGAGTGAAAGCCATTTCATTGTTTCCATACACCCTCGCTTGTGGCACCAATTTCCGATACGATAACGAAATTCATTCAGCACTCAGCAGCTGAGATGTGATTGGCTGCGGTCCCCCGGCCGCCCTCTGGCGTCACCCTCTGGCGTCACTGGGGGCTCCGCGCTGTCAGGATTCCCCGGTTCTCCGCCATTTCTGCCCGTGTGCCGGAGGGTTTGTAAGGACCGGATGCGCTGCTCGCCATCCATTCCCGGTTTTCTTCTGCGGCGATATGGTTTAGCGCCCGTGCCGCTAAACCATGGATGCAGGTTTATGCCCCTGTTGCCATCGGCGGATTCGGAATCCGAACCGGGTCAAATCGGATCAAATGAGACCGGAACCGGGCCAGATGGTGACTGACGCCAGAACCGGAAGATCTTACCGCAGAGGAAAGCTTTTGGGAAAGGTAGCCACCACTCCGTCTGGGCTGGGCGATCCGACATCCACCTCCGTCGAATGGGGACCATTTGATTCACGTCCGCTTCCGTTAACGTGGATCCACATGGACGTGATGAGCAGAGAAGCTGTAATCAGAAGTTAAAGCCGACAGGCTGCGTCCACATGCTTCGCTGCAGGTTCCCCGGTGCGGCAGCCGCCCCCTTGTTCACGCCGATAATCTGCGGACATTTCGCTGCGCTTTTCGGCAGCTGTGTGCTTTATTTGGCAGCTTTTCCAATTCTAGATAACCATATAGCTGATATTTAGGCATTATTTTTGCCAGAATCGTCGAAATATATATTTGTAGTAGCAGTGTCCGTTGGTAATTTAGAAAAATCATATATTAATAGTTTTTGCCTAATAATTACAGACGAGAGAAGTTTATTCAATAGTTCCTAACACATTTTTCTTTTTAGGGTGGTTTTGCCAGATGTTATGAAATGACAGACATTTCCACCAACAAGTCCTATGCCGTGAAGGTGATTCCCCAAGGCAAAGCCATGAAAGCTCAGCATCGGGACAAGGTGTGCGATATGAATTGTGCTTAATTTCAGACATAGGCGATTTTACCAAGGGTGCAATTGTATGGGAGGTATTTCCTGAAAAAAAGAAAAAGAAAATTATAGAATGAAAATACAGTCCCCACTTAATCTCCACCATTTAGTAAGTTATATTTGAAAATGTGATTTGTGTTAATCATATCAATGTGTAATAATTTATTGTAAATGTGTTTGTTTATAATTTAAGTTTATATTTAAGTTTATCTGGTTGAATGACTAGTTGGGCTCTCTCACCTTGCACCCCCTGTGAAAAACCTGGAGTTGATGACTGCTGGCTCCTTGGCTGGGAGGTAATTATGTGTTAAATCTCTCTTAGATTCTGAATGAAATTGACCTTCACAAAAACCTGCATCACAAGCACATAGTGAAGTTCTTACACAATTTTGAGGACCAGGACTACATTTACATCTTCATGGAACTTTGCAGTAGGAAGGTACGTCCAGCTTTCTCCGGCCTTTGCAGACAGTTACTGAATGTTAAGGATCTGACACCGATTGCCCCCATTTCTAGTCGCTGGCACACATCTGGAAAACTCGGCGCAAGCTTACTGACCCAGAAGTGCGGTATTACCTTCGACAGATCATATCGGGGTTGAAATACCTCCATAAAAAAGGAATTCTCCACCGAGACATCAAGTTAGGTTTGTTTGCATGCTTTGTTTAATCTTCTGTATATTAATGTAGGTATTTGTCCAGGCATTCCCAGTGCTTGTGTTTCATATGGATTTCTGTGTAGTGATAACTTTGCAGTTTGTTACTGTTTCCAGTTATTAGATGTGGGTTGAGTGTAGACTTCATGCGAAGCCATTGGTTTTTCAGGCAATTTATTTGTGAATGAGAACATGGAGCTAAGGGTGGGTGATTTTGGATTGGCGGCCAAGCTGGAGCCAGCGGGACATCGGAAAAAGTAGGTGCATTTTGAGACTTTCAAATGGCTTCTACAGCAAGATAAAGCAGGGGTGTGTTTGTTTAAATCTCCTTTTGTGTGTGTTGTAGAACAATTTGTGGAACCCCAAACTATATTGCCCCGGAAGTGTTGAACAGGCAAGGCCATGGACCAGAATCAGACATCTGGGCACTGGGCTGCGTCATGTATGTATTTTTCCTACCATCCCCATGCTTAAAGATCACAGTGAAAACTGAAAGCTGTTGAGAGCTTTCAGAAAAATTCCGTTTTAAACGGGACTGATAAATATTGGGGCACACTCAATAGGGATGGGGCGTCCTTTCCCATCTTCCATTCTGTTCCATGATTTCATGCTTCTCTCTGCCACAGTCATGCATGGGCACCATCCCATCTTGCATTTTACTTCATGTAGATGGAAAAACAAGTGTTGCTTTTCTCGCACAGGTACACATTGCTGGTTGGTAATCCACCCTTTGAGACCCTGGATTTGCAGGAGACCTACAAGTGTATCAAGGATGTAAAGTACACACTACCCACGACCCTTTCTTCAGCAGCTCAGAAGCTGATTTCTGGGATTTTGCAGAAAAATCCATGTGATCGCCTCACTCTAGAGCAGATCCTACGTCATGAGTTCTTTACTAAGGTAAGAATATGTAAAAGATTTCAGTGCGGAATACTTTCTTGTGACATTTACACCTCCTGTATAATATTTTGTTTAACTGAAGTGAGTTACACCCCCTCCCTAGGGCTTCACCCCCGACACACTTCCCCCTAGTAGCTGTGTGTCTCTGCCAAAGCTCAAACCTCCTAGTCCTGTGAAGACATTCTTCACCAAGGTGGCCAAGAGCCTGTTTCAGAAGAAGAGATTAAAAGGTAAGCTTGTTCAGCGCAAACCCACCAAATCTAGCATCTTTGTTCATTTGGTTGAAGTTCCTGAACCATCACCTCCCGTCTTGCAGCTGATAAGTCGTCTTGCGAGGAGTGGGATGATATCTCCAAACATGTAACATGCTTTGTGAAAAGCTCCATCAGCCGGCAGATGAGCTATAAAACGGTGAAGAAAAATAAGGTATGTACCTGTTATCCAAATCATAGTCAGGTGACACTCCCATGAGACCCATGGTTTTTAATTTAACAGAACCGGTTTTTGTGACCCCCCCCCCCACACCCCCCACCATAGACCAGATCGCACAGTCTTCATAAGGTCATCAAAAGGGCATTGACTATCCAGGTACAGGAGTCAATGAAGTCCACTTCATCCAGTATTCAACAGGCCACGAACAGCCCTCTGAAAGTCCAGGCAGAGGAGGACTCGAGGAAATCCATCTCGGCCAGTGATCATCAGGTCACACACAGCCCACAGACCATCCAGGCAGAGGAGGAGTCAAGGAAGTCCAGCTTGGCCAGTGATCATCAGGTCACACACAGCCCACAGACCATCCAGGCAGAGGAGGAGTCAAGGAGGTCCAGCTTGGCCAGTGATCATCAGGTCACACACAGCCCACAGACCATCCAGGCAGAGGAGGAGTCAAGGAAGTCCAGCTTGGCCAGTGATCATCAGGTCACACACAGCCCACGGACCATCCAGGTAGAGGAGTCGTCGAAGAAGTCCAGCTTGGCCTGTATTCATGAGGTCATGAACAGTGTCTTGAGCATCCAGGCGAAGCGTAGGTCAAGGAAGTCAGGTTTATCCTGTGTGAATCGGGTTGCCAAGAGTCCGCGGACTACCGCCAAGACAGAGGATGATCCACAAAAGTCCAGTCCCTTCAGAGCCACCATGCCAAAAGGTACTCAGCTTAGTTTGAATTCATAGTATTAATATATTGTGGCTTCTCTTTTGGTCAGAATGGTTTACTGGCCTCTTGGTTGATGTGTTGATCTTGCCTTTTGATTCTCAGAATGTAATGTAATGCCTGTTGTCTGCTGAGTGGTAGTGTTATCTTGTGTTGCCTCTCTTGTAGCTTCTGAAGATGGCCTTACACCTGCCACGGTGGCACAGTTAGTCATTAAAGTTCTGCATGACTGTTTGTCCTCGATGCCCCCAGGTAACATTCCAGACTAGGGTTTTTAATGCTTCTGTAACATATTCTAAAAATGTAATGGATTCTCTGAAAATTTTGTTGCCTTCCTTGATGTAAGGAATTGCCTTTCTTTTAGCCTCTGTAAATCCCCCCTGCTTGATTGGACCCCAATTTGTCTGGGTCACAAAGTGGGTTGATTATTCCAACAAGTATGGCTTTGGCTACCAGCTCTCCAACCAGGACATTGGTGTTTTGTTCAATGATGGGACTCACCTCAGTTTGTGTGATCAACGCAAGTAAGACAAGCCACTGTAAAAAGCCTTTGCGATACGGCAGTAACTTTGTCAAGACTGTGAGCAATTTCACTTCTTTTCTCTTCTGCAGGACTGTGTGCTACTACTTGACCAGCAACAAGAACTTCATTTTCCAGGCATGTCCTGTCCCGGCTCAGCTGCAGGCTCAGATGCAGGTTGTATGGTACATGGCCAGATACATGGAGCAGAACCTCATGGAGGTAAGTAGCTTCTCTTTTGGTCAGAACGGTTTACTGGCCAGTTGGTTGATGTGTTGATCTTTTCTTTAGATCTTTCTTTCCCAACTCAGAATGTGGAATCTGTGATTTTACAGGGTGGTGATCTTCCTTGCATAGACCACACTCTTTCCCCACCCTTGCTGCTGCAGTGGGTCAAGACTGACCATGCACTTGTCATGCTCTTCAGTAATGGCACCGTGCAGGTGAGACTCTTACACTTGCATGCATTTTGAGTAATAAATGGCATAGGAGTCTTACGAATATATTCCCTTCTCCAGGTGAATTTCTATACTGACCACACCAAGATCATTTTGTGTAAGAGTTCTGATTCCTACATGTTGACCTACATCAGCCAGGATCGTGTGCCATATACGTTTGGCCTGAGTGCGCTCTCTGAGCTCGGCTGCTGTCCTGACCTGCGTCGTCGACTCGGCTATGTTGTTCAGCTGCTAAAGCACCACATCATCTCCTTGCGCTGAACCACTAAGTAACCTTGTATTACTTTCTGCTTCCATTGTGGAGCGTATCAGGCTCGGTCTTGGGTCTTGTGATTGGCTGGTGTCTGGCCTCATTGGACTATGAAAAACGTATTCTTGCAATAGCACAGGAGCATCTCTCACTCACACTGACATCCTTCAATGCAGGCTGGGTGTACTAATCAACCAGGGGACACCTGTGCGCCTCCCCCTGTGCAGAGCAACCATTCTTTTTTTTATTTAAATATTTAATGAAGTTGAAATGTGTTACAAGTATTCAAGTTCACTAACTACAAAGGGAATTCACATGACACAATTTGCACTGATTGTCTGTGAGAAACCTTTTTATCACAAGTTATATCAACATGTTTTTTAACTATAGATGCCATTTTTCTATATATATAGCTTGAGTGCCAGTTGTGTGTATGTGTATTCTGCTAAAAATGTAATTCAACCTTCATGCAATGAGGAATGAACATGGCAAAGGGTAAAGTGCCTTTTGGAGAGAAACCTTGGCAGGACTGTGCAATAATAAGCTGAATAGGAAATTGAATTATTTCCATGTAACGCCAAGAGTGTGGTGTTTACACTGCCTGGTAACAGGCAAGAACACTTCACCATTAGAAATCGGTATCATTTCAAAAATTGTAAAATGTTTTTCCTGCCCCAGAGTGGTCTCCTTGTAAACTGTGACTCAGTGTGACTCTATCAAATTGTCTTCAGACATTTAAAGCCGTTGTCTTTACTAAATGGTACATGTATTTATTTATGTGGTTGTGTGTGCATTTTGTGTAGTAACATGTTTGGTATGATCACTTATGTGTTGCATTAAAATAAAGTTTTTTGAAAGCCTGATTGATCCTTTAAAAAAAAAAAAATCAATAAATTGATCAAGATCTACTCAAGCAAACAAACCTACATCTGGGTCTTTTATACACCCTCTTTGTGTGGAAACCAGTCTTTGGCTAATGGTTTCCATTTAACACTGTCAAAGGTGTCATCTCTCATAGCAGGGATATCTATAATCACATGAACAAACTGTAGATTTACTGCATCGTCTTGTACAGTCAGACAAGCTGCAGCCAATTTCAGGAAGCATGGCGATAACTGCTTTATAGTTAAGGAAGAATTAGCTAATATGCTAAGAGCTCGATATGCCGCACCAATTCCAGGAAGCATGGCGATAACTGCTTTATAGTTCAGGAAGAATGAACTAATATGCTAAGAGCTCGTTACACATGCATATTCTCCTCAGAATATTTATATATTCATTTGAATTATTTTGATGTGACACTTGCATAATTCTTTATAGCTATTTTGCTATTGCCTAATTCTCCACATTTAAGATACTTTAGGTAGTCCCGTAACAAAGAAACTTAGAATGCCCAGTGATTCCAATGTGACGGAAAGCTTTTCCAGCCTTCATTGCTAGTAAAATTCTTCATGTAAATAAACAAAATAGACTTAGTCACGTGTGTTTATTTTAATGAAGATAATGAATGGTGTTTGCTGGCTTTAACATAATATCCCTGTGAAGGCCCACAGCCTCCCAAGCTCTCAGCACTAATCCCATAAAGGGTGCTGCTGTTATTCCTGCTTGGCTGCAGCTTGTCTGACTGTACAGGACCATGCATGAAATGTATGATTGTAATGATATTCCTTTTATCCAGAGCAGAAGTTTAAAAAAAAAATTCAATCAATTTTTATGAATTCTTGATTTAGGTACTACTAAAAGTTGAGTCAAGAAAATATTTTTTAAAGGGCAGTGGGTATCCAATTGGTTATTCACAAAGGTCCAGAAAGTACCCTGTGACTGTGACTCTTAATACTCAACTGGTTGGTTGAAACAAAATCTTGGTCTGCATTTTTACTTTCTGGATTTGAAATGTCTACCGCTGGTTATTTGAATTCCAGTCCATTTGAATTCCCATACTGGCATACAGAGAAGCAAGTGTTGTGGCACCTGAGATCTTGATGTTCTGCAAAGGTACTGAGAGGGGACTTCTGTGGGAATTGGCAGCCATCCATGTATGGCCAGCTGGGGAGGGAGTGCAGCCAGGGCCACACGCCGATCCAGGCCCTGGCAGAAGGAACCTGGAGGAACTTTCCTTGTAAATAAGATTTAAAGGAAGAGTGAACTATTTATCTATGGCATTAAAGGCTGCAGTCTCTTCAGTCCAAAACTGATCATTCATACATATGAACTACTTGACTTAGACTACAGTACAGATATTTTTTTTATCCTGTCTGCCATTTATCTTGGGATCTGCACCATTTATGTCAGTCTCCTAGAATCCTAGATCACCTACTACTGTTACATTTTCTAACGGCCTAGTCAGTTGCAGGTGACACTGTCTTTAAAAGGCAAAATTCAAATGTTCATTTGATGGAGTTACAGTTTGACTTCTGAGGATTTTGTAGCAGGCTGATACTAAATGTTCAGTATGGAAGCCCAGCAAATGTATGTACTTTAGCATGTGTATGATATATTTTAGCTACATGTTAAACTAGGCAGTGTGCATTAGAATGTAGAGTATGGGAGCTGCATAGCTACATGTAAACATCTTGCCAGATTTGCACCCTTCAGCAATGTGTTTCATGTACACTGTTCAGGACAGACAGATATAAGAGCTTAACAACTTACTGGAAAGAGTTCAAGAGATGACTGCACTAGGTCCCTTGATGTCTGTCTGTGTCCTGCATGCCTTATAGAAAACTCTGCTTACCTGACTGAAGATGGCCTTCCCTAACTGAGCATAAACCAATAGTGAGGAGAGGACACCAATAGTCAAAACTTATAATTTAATACTAGCCCTCATTTTATGTATAATACTGTTTAATTTAACATCATACAAATGTGATAAATATTGTGATTGTGATTAAAAAAGACTAGGGCAGTGTGTGACTGAACACAATTATATATTTTTAAAGAATTACTGAAGTATTTTTTCTATATAATTCTATATAATTCAATTTGACATCTTTTTCTGGATGCTGCTACCAGGCTGGGATTGCTGCACTGTGAGGGAGTGGTGTAGACGCTGTGTGCACTTGTGTTGTGCGCCTGTTGAAGCGGTTGACTGGGATTATTTGGAGGTATATTT
>JAODLD010000049.1:197499-212745 GCA_026781065.1 Mormyrops boulengeri
CACAAACGTGCTCAGGGTTCCCAGTTTGCACAGCCAGGGGTTTTGGGCTCCATGAAAGTATATCATATTGCCAGAGCAATCCAATAATGTTCCAAATTTTTAGGGCCCTTGTCACTCAGGGATCCTTGGAATTGTTCCCCCACTTACAGTCGCCGCTGGAGACAGCCCAGGAGCTCGGAACCAAGAATCAGATTCACCTTCAATAGGAAAGTGCCTCATGTTCATCCATGCAAGTGATTCTGGGACAGTGTGAAGCTTAGGACAGAGATACGATCTGGGACGGAGACACAATCGCAAAGCCGAATGACCTACATGGAATATCTGGATAAGTATCCAGCCCAGTGTCTGGAGAAGCTTTATTTGCAGATGATGTGATGTCCTGGCTGATGATGAGAAATGATCAGACTCTTTCAGAAATTGTTATAAGTTAACAGAGGTTAATATGTCTAATTGTGTAGTTTTAGGGATCTGATCAGGATGACAGCCTCCCTTCTCAATTTAACTCAGGAACATCTTGATGTTTTGACAGCAAATTAAAGGTACCATGACATCAGGGTCTTCGTTAATTAATGATGAAAATCCATGCAATACTCTCTGCTAATTAAAAATCCATTTCCACTGAAACCCTCAAAAGCATTCAGTGAGGACGACGTCCCAAATGCACAAGGAATGATTTGAATCATCCCTGCCCTGAGCTGACAGCAGACAGCTGAATCGACAGGCAGATGGGAATGAGCATTCTGCCGTTACAGCTGACTAGCTGACAAGTGTCACACTGCACAGGTTTAATTCATTTTTCACTATACTGAGATGAATTAACAGACATATACTTCATGTATGGTGATGACTGTTAAGGGAATCTCTGAGCTTCATTGTTCATAGTTTAGGACACAAACAGAAACATGAGAGCCTGAGGGATGCCCTGGGCCACGGGCAGAGCGACTGCACCACAAGCACAGTCCATCCTCCATTTTAAAAGAACATCTTCCACTGAGATGGTGAATCTCTGTGGCACAGACTGCAGTAAATAGACCACTGACTTTATAACGAGTACTGCAGGGGATGGCCACACATCTGGCACACATCTCTCCTGACGTCCTGAGGGCAGCTACAGGCAAAAAGCACCGTTTGATAAACAAATAGGTGAAATGGGTGGAAACAATATGGTCACAAACGTTTGCTCTTCATGAGAGGGGATACTATCGATAATAATCAAGTTATATTACTCTTAAAGTTCATCAGAATGCGTTAGCAAGATGAACGCCAAAGGAAAGACAACACCATTGCATGAGGTTTGAAATTTTGTGTGCAATCAATTTTAGGTGCTCAATGTCAATCAGACTTAGTACTTGAGGATGTGAAGTGGATCATAGACTTAGTACTTGAGGATGTGAAGTGGATCATAGACTTAGTACTTGTGGATGTGAAGTGGATCATATCCAAGGCACAGAGCTGAGATTCAAAGAAGATGCCTACCTTTCGTCTTCTGCTTTCATCACGTTGCTGTTTAGTTTCCCAGCAGGCAGCTCCACTCTTTCTGGAGAATAAGAGCAGTGGCACTCATGCATAGAGCTTTGGAGCTCTTCCTCTGTGGGGTGGAACAGCAAGGTGCCGGTGGAAGTATGAGCTTCCCCAAAACTGCTTTCCAATCGAGCAACCATGCTGGCTCCACTAGGCATGAAATTCAGGGCACGGTCTTATTCAAGCAATATTCTTTGATATGTAAAATGTGAAATGTTCTCAAACAAGAAGAGTTTCATCTTACTATAGTTTCTTAACAAGTGTTCTCAATGCATACTGTAAATGAAGTGACTGACTGAAAACTTGTTATTAAATGACGTGTTTATCAATTTTCAGTGGGATTTTCACCACCAGGGGGACGCACCTGAATACGTCAGTGGTTGCAGTTTGGAAATGTAGCCTCCTCTATCTGTTACAGTTCATGAATCTGCACAAACTGAAACACAAATATGATCAACAGCCATCCTTCATGTCACACTATGATAACTCTGCAATTAAAGTGTCCCTCATTGGAATTCTCACATTTGAATATCTAGTTTTCCCAGCTGAATGCTCTATGAAATCTGCGAAAAGCCTGGAGTGGAAAAGGAAACAGTTACATTATACATACTGATAGTTTCCTGCTTAATTCTTGTTTCATGACAAGTTGCCTATTAGGACTCAGAAATGAGGCAGGGAAACCTCTATGGCGGTAGCCCTTAAAATGGCCTCCTGGAAATCTTTGGTTTATTATGACAGAGCAGTAACCCTGGGCAGTTTTAATGGCGAAACACAGCTGGCACCAGAGGCCATTTTTGTGTAACAACCTGACTGGTCGCCTGTGTTCTTTACACCGTTTCCTAGTCTGCTCCACTTAATGCACCGAGGCCAGTGCATAGCTTAACATAATTCACATAATCATCAGCATAAGATTTACTGTGTATGACTGAGACCCAGGGAGTGACTGATGTTAACAATCCCTTTCTTTTGTATCTCCATCTATCACCGAACAGGTGCATAGCAGGGGCTCAAATCAGGTCCAGTTACCTTTTACTCAGCCTTAAGTAAAATCTATCTGAATGTTTGTTGAAAGGACACACGCGTTACATTAGATAATGAAGGTGTTCACCTTGGATCAAGAGCTGTCTTCCTTTAAGAAGATCAGCATATGTTTGCAAGTACATTTCAGTTATCAAGAAATTCAAATGACACTTTAATTTCAGGGGAAAAAACATGTCAATCTAAGAAAAAACAACAATAATAATAACAATTACAGCAACAACAATAATACTTATTACTCTTAATATTTATTTTTATTATTATCTCAAGTGTGCATTTCCAGCCTTTTGAAACAGATGCGTGGGCTGCACTTACATTGCTATGTGATGGAGTGAAAGGATAGTGTATAGCAGGGCTGTCAAAGTCCATTGCTGGGGGGGGCAGAGCCCTGCACATTTTTGGGTTTCCCCTCATTTAACACACTTGATTCAACTCCTTGCACCTCCTTGTGTTAATTTCCACACAGCTCTTGAGCTGAATCATTTGTGGTGGAACAGGGAAAAAACTAAGCTACACTGGGCTCCGCCCCCCCCCACCCAGGACTGCAGTTTCACACCCCTGGTGAATAGTGTCCCCTAGTGGTAGCTATAAGTCTATACAATCTGAGACTGACAAATAGGGATGAGCTAACTGGTGCCGTTACTGTCCATTTGCAGAGCTGCACAACCACAGATACCCACAGTTCTGCAGCAGCAGATTCACAGTATAATTTTTGTATATCATACTACAAGACATTCAGAAAGAACTCCATCCATTTTCTGAAACTGGGCATCCTGTTCAGGGTTGTGGGGGATCCAGAGCCTACAGGCACAAGGCAGGGAGAAACTCCGGATGGGGCCCCAACCCATCACAGGGCACAAGGCGGGGAACGACCCAGGATGGGGCACAAACCAATCACAGAGCACACTCACACACACCATTCGCTCATATATGCACACCGACGGGCAGCAACTCCAAATAGCCTCAGCATGTTTTTTGACTGTAGGGGGAAACCAGGGTACCCAGAGGAAACCTCTTGATGACACAGGGAGAACATGCAAACTCCACAGAACCCTGGCCGAGACTCGAACCCAGGTCCGTGAGGCAACAGTGCTAACCACCACGCCACCCCAAAGTTGTAATATAATGTAATTACATTTAATTATCATTATTGTTATCATTATTATTATTGAATATATATTTAATACAATGCGAAAATATATGCGTGCCTACCGGCTGCAGGGTGCTGGCTAGGCTTGGGCGGTAACACCATAATATCTGGACGGTATGATGGTATTAAACGTATTGCTAATACAAGCGTAGTGCTGCCTGGGGGGTTCGCGTTACTCAGGTGGGCGGTAAAACGTTTCGCTGCCTAATTTCACCGCCCCTGAATATCGGCACAACAGATTTCTGAGACACTGCGCATCGATCGCCGGTGTCATCAGGGAGCTGCTGTCAGTGTTCAGGAGGAAGTGGGATTTCTGAAATTAAAATCAAGCGTTGATCCGGTCAGTTTAATGGCAGGTCGATCAGATTTACCGCAATTGTCCTCCTGTACACAATGGGGGGATATGCGCCTTTCCCGACCTGAACTCTGCTAGAAAATCCGCCGAAGAAGTAGCGCGACTACGCGTAGTCACATGACTCGCGGCTGACGGCAGCGCGTCGACGTAGAATCACATGACTCGCGGCTGACGGCAGCGCGTCGACGTAGAATCACATGACTCGCGGCTGACGGCAGCGCGTCGACGTAGAATCACATGACCAACGGGGGACGGCGCGTTGGAATCACATGATCAGCGGGTGACTGCTCGTTAACAGAGGGATCCTTCCGGCTTCATCTTTCGGCCTTTCGGCTACATTTTATTTGAGTATCCGGCTGCTGACTGCTGGCGTACGGGTAGCCGACCGTGCGAAGCATCATGAACGGACAGGCCCTCTTGTACGGCGGGGTGACGTTGGCCTTCTGGAGCACCTTGCTCGTCGTGGGTAAGCGGACGGTCGGACCTCATCTGTAACTGGGCCTGTGCGGCCATTCGCCCTCGCTTGGGTATCGACGGCATTCAGGTCGGTGGTCAACCGTCAGCGAGCCGCCCGAACTAGTTAAAGATGCAGTGAGACGCATGCTAATCGCATCCAGTGGCGTCGTTGTTCGGTGTCCCAGTCGTGGTGTGTGTCCCGGTTCGGATCCGGATCCCGGTTGCAGTGTCTGTCCTGGTCCTGGTCCAGGTCCCAATCCCGACCCGAAACCCGCTCGCAGTGCCAGTACCGGCCCTGGTGTCCTACAGCAGTGTTGGTTCCGGTTCTGCTCTTTGTTCGAAGACTAGATATGCTTTCATTTTATTACGCTGTGATATGCTGGATTTCCTTCGGACCAACGGGGTGACCATCGAATCCCTCAGCATGTGGTTCTCATCTCAGACTAATATAGTTTAATCCAGGGGCGAGCTGGACTTGCTGAGGCCCCGGAGTGAGCTGGGGCAGTGAACGCCCCCTTAAACGCGTGTAGACACTTATACGTTATTACTTAATGAATTCCAGATGTAATTTGTAGCCTTTGTCCCGTGAGGCATAGGGAAGGGGATTTAGTCAGTGGCACGGCATGTAGTGTTGAGAGGCACACTATATGCTTTAAAGAAAACTGATATAAAGTACGGTGCTGCTCCTTTCATGGGTCACTTGGCTCTTACACCATGTATCTGTTGAAGGAAATTTACACACCTGTGCCAGAGCAGACCTGTGGGCATAGTGGCATTGATGCTGGTACTTGGTGGAGTCGTTTACAATCTGAAACAAAGTAGGGGAACGAGTACTTCTGCATTACTATGACTCAAGTGCGGGAGTTTTTAATGGTGGTGTCCACTGTGGGCTGTTCCTTACCCTGAGTGCGATTCCTTAATGGTGCAGAATTAAGTAAGACTGTTGTGGTTGGGGATACAGCCATCTCTACCCCGTGAACCATCATACACATATATTTTCGGTGTTGTAATGCAGCTTTTTTTGGCTGTATGTTATGGTAACTGTCTTCGTTTTTTTCCAGGTATTTGCTATACAATATTTGACCTTGGATTTCGGTTTGATGTTGCCTGGTGAGTTGCTTGCAGACCCTCAGATGGTGTTTTTATGCTGAGTGCTCATAATTTGGGATTCTTTCCATAAGTACACTCTGCGTGTGGTATTAACGTGGTAAAATGCGGTGTGCGCATGCTCTTTGATGTGCATCACTGCTGTAATGAGCTGACCTGACCTCTGCTGTGTACCTGCCCTCAGGTTCCTGACGGAAACCTCCCCATTCATGTGGGCTAACCTGGGCATCGGCCTGGCCATCTCGCTATCCGTGGTGGGAGCAGCCTGGTGAGAGGGCTGTGGCCTGGCCGAATGTGGCCTCTCTGTTTAATGTCATTTAATTTTATTTTGAACCCCAGTAGAGTTAAAAACAGAAATGCATTTTAAAACTCATGACCGATAAAAATAAAAAGGAGAACTGGCCATAGCATCCGCTTTGGCCGCGTGATTATGAGTGATTTCTGCTAACCATGTGAGGTCTTGCTTGATTTGAAGTACCGCAAGCGAGTGCTGATTTTTGTAGAACCAAATTTCACCCTCTTCTTCCTTATAAGGGGAATCTACATCACTGGGTCCAGCATTATCGGCGGAGGTGTCAAGGCGCCGAGGATCAAAACGAAGAATCTGGTCAGGTACGTGCTGCTGTAGGGAGTCGCACTTCTCCTCCTGCATGCTGCCAGTGCTGAAGCACACGCCCGCTAAGGGCCGTGTGCTCTCATACTCTGAGGCACTGTGCTGCTGCTCTTGCTGACTGGCTGCATTATTTTCTCGTCACCAGCATCATTTTCTGTGAAGCTGTGGCCATCTATGGGATCATCATGGCCATCGTCATTAGCAACATGGCAGAGGTGGGTACCTTCTGAATTCAGACCCCAGTCCCATCCAGTATCGACACTCGGGCCCCTATCTTGACGACGCAAGCAGCGCCACCTGGTGTTGTGAGACGTTTAAAGGGCTGTAAAGAAACCCTGGGCCTTGCTTTCCTTCGTGACTGTCTAACTGCGCCATACACTGTCTTTCCCTCCAGAACTTCAGTGGGACCACCCCAGATACTATAGGATTTAAGAACTACCAAGCCGGTAAGTATAACTGCCCTGTGTCAGCTCTAGGGCTGTATTCAGTGTGTCCTTCAAAGCCTTCCTCTGAACAGCAGGTTCAGGTTAATGCATCTTATTCCAAGGATCTGCCAGATGATGAAATCTTCTGTCATGAAAGGAGACTTAATTCTGTTCTGTATGAGAGATGGCAGTAAACAGCCCCAGCAAAGTGTACTGACCGGCCGGGACTGCAGATGAGTCACTGCTTACATAACAGCCTGCAAAGGCCCCTGTCTGACACAAGGGGGCATTGAAATGCTGAAGTGACGCCTGAAGCTGTGCATGCACACGCTATTATTTCAGAGCGACTTTTCCGCTCCATAGTGTCTTGTAGTGACCATCACTCCTTACATAGCAGCCTGCAAAGGCTCCTGTCTGACACAAGGGGGCATTGAAACGCTGAAGTGACGCCTGAAGCTGTGCATGCACACGCTATTATTTCAGAGCGACTTTTCCGCTCCAGAGAGTCTTGTAGTGACCATCACTCCTGGTGCACTTTCATGGACGCTGTTGTTAAGGAAGCAGAATCCCACGCATATGAATGAATATTACATTTATATAGCGCTTTACAGCATTAGCGATACGAGGTGGGAAGGCTTCTGCTTAGCAGTGCCAGCATCCTGAGCAGTGAACTCAGCAGCGCCCCCTTCAGTGTACAGCCTCCTGCTTTCTTCCAGGGTACTCCATGTTCGGGGCTGGCCTCACCGTGGGCTTCTCCAACCTCTTCTGTGGCATCTGCGTGGGCATCGTGGGCAGCGGTGCAGCCCTGGCCGACGCCCAGAATGCCAGCCTCTTCGTGAAGATCCTCATCGTGGAGATCTTTGGAAGTGCCATCGGGCTGTTTGGTGTCATCGTGGCCATTCTGCAGGTAACGGCCTCAGAGCGCGTCACTGCTCAGGTCGGCAAACGCCTTGGCTTCATCTACTTTCAAAGACTAAAATATGGAGCTTTAGGGTTTAAAGGTATTTTACTGGTCATTCTTAATTCCTAAATAATAGCAGTGCTGTTCAAATGGGTTCCATAGATCCGTGTGTAAGACTGGAAATAACTGTGGTTTTGATGGCGGAATGTTGTTTTCCCTCTTAGACATCGAAAGTGAAAATGGGCGACTAGATGACCAAGAAGAGGGGAAGCAGCAGAATCTGGGTTTATTGTATTGTGTACATATGAAGTATTTATTTAATGGCTCTTTCTGGCGTATCCGTGACTTTCACCCATCGTTCTCCATTGTGTTTGAAACTCCAGGCCCCAGTAATCAGGATGTCTTAAAGAAGTGTGACATGCAAGCTTGCAGTTTAGTCAGGCACACACGAAGCGGATATGACACTCGATTCTAGTTTATAAACATACTCAAAAGCAATTAAATTTTAGGGTGTTTGGGACCTTGCAGGTGAGAAAAGGTGTCAGGCTGCTCTGAGCACTGTGGCGGGAGCTGAACGCCAGTGTGTTAGTGTTAAGGCTCCTCTGAGGTTTGAGAATAGAACTTACACTTGGCAAGATGTATACTAAGCAGATAACATCACTAAGTGAAAGATTATACACGAGAAATTTATGGTGAAGAGTGATGTCCTGCGTTTCACCTCTGCCTTCCCTCATGTCTGTTAATGCATGCAGCGCGATGGTTAACACAGGGGCCGTCTCTTTGTGCTGTCGTTGAACATGGGTTGTGTGTAATGTGGTAGTTCGCAGATTAGCCAGCGCTGCTTGTGTAGCATCAGGGAGTGTTGGTGGTGTGATGCCAGGCCTTAACTCTGTTTGTACCGCAGCCTGCAGAGGGCACACTGCCTAACTGCTCCCTACCATGGATTTTGTTCATTGATGCTGCCCCTCAGCTCCGTTCCACATGACTGTTTTTTTTTTTTCCTGCTGAGATCCAGCCTGCAGAGGGCACACTGCCTGGCTGCAGTTTGATGATTTTCTGTCTCTATACCCGCTGACATGGAGGGCACGCAGCTGCTTGGTGGTGACGCAGGACGCACAGCTCCGTGCTTGTGATGGAAGGCGTGTAAGTGGTTCCTGGGCACAGCCTCTCTGCTTTGGCTGCGATCGTCTCTGACCTCCTGAGTCCTCACTCGAGAAGGGTAGCTGTTCTCCTGCCTAGTGTTCGGCGTGTTTTTCCATGAAATGCTTCATACATGTGCATGCGTGTACATTTTTTTTGTTCATATTGCTGAAGTGCAGGTCTTGTTTTATTTTTGAAACCAACATAGCCGGTTCTGCTCCATTTACCAGTTAAGGAGTCTGTGGCATATATAAACAGCCAATGCTGCACCCAATGTCATGTTTGATCATCAAGCTAGTAGCTGAAAGTGTCCTGATTTTAATTTGCAGTCTTTCTATGCTGGATTTACTGGCGAAACATTGCCCTTTCTGGTTAGATACAGGGAGTTCTTCCCAGGGGACCAGCTGTTTTGAACTCTTATATTGGCCCTGAGATTTGCTCATGTTATAAGGTGTAAGTCATGTAAAATTACATGCCTACTTGGGTTTCTTTTCGATTTTTCTGAACAAACTCTAGGCTGTGTAACTGCCACATATTGAATTGGCAGAGTGAGTGTCTTCAGGTTAAAAGCGTGTGACACCGCCCCCCACCCCCACCCCCACCACGCTCTGCTGTATAGTTAGATTCAGGTGAAATTGTTCCTCAACATTTGTAATGACATTTTAATAAACATGTTTGACCGATCACGGCATTCCGTCGCATGTTGTCATACCTTTTCTTTGATAGACCTTAATCTCAATTTTTGTCATGGTGTTTGAATTGTTGATGTGAATCTGTTCTTTTGTCTTCCCAGAGATATGTTAAACTTGATTATTTGTCACTGAAATTCTGTGGAGGAATAAAACATTCAAACATTGAAGTTCGTGTTTGGTCCTTTAAATGAATCCACTTCAGAAGCTGCTTCTCTGTGGGGGCGAGACCCTCATCATTTGTCCTTATTATTGATATATCTTTAACTGGCAGAGTTGCTATCCTGTAAATACACACACACACACACACAAACACACACACACACACACACACACAGGTAAGCCTGAATGCTGTTTGTGCTCCCAGGCTGACTGGGATACCGGTGTTATGTCTTTTTAGCATCTAAAATCGTATGTACTTGTGCTGAACTGGCCTCCAGTACAGATGAGAAACTTAATCGTCGGGAGCTACAGCAGTTAGTTATGCGAACCCCGTATGATTGCATGCTACTGCAGCCTTGTGCTGTTTTTGGACTCTGGATGCTCTCCACACTCCAATCTTCCAAGCCTTGAGGAGTGAGGAAGCAGTGCTCCACACAGAGCCACCATGCCACCCATGGAACTGTCAATACCTATCCAAAAAGTTGAATGAAGACAATTCCTGTAATTGAACACTACAAGTATATAGTATATACTTAGTTCTCTACATACAAAATATTAATATTAATACATACATAATATCAAATATGGGCTCAAAATATAAAGGTGTATTTTAATGTACTTAATGGCCAGGATTATGAAGCCGTATTATATGTGAAATGTTTCATAAAATGACAAGTCTCAGAGACGTGTGTTTTTGCAAAGCGGTAGCACACCCTTGCGGAAGATCGCGGTACTTACCGTTTGAGCCGTCCGGCGCTCCGTAGCGCCGAGATCGCCCCCCCCCCCCAGCCTTTATTCCTCAGACCTCTACAGCAGCGTATTTGATCGTCTGTGGTCGTCCGCAAGCGCCCTGTGACCGCTCTTTGGCCGCCTGGCGACCGCCCTGTGACCGCCCGGTGACCGCCCGGCCGACCCACAGCCGACCCAGCCGGGCTCCCGTCGGCGGAGACCCGCCGCGAAGCCGCCCAGCCGGGATGGGGGGGTCGCTCGCTTTGTGCCCGAATCGCACCGTTTCCAGCCGTTTGAAATGAGTGCGCCGTCCGCCGGCGGCCCGAAGTGAAGCCCGGCCGTGTTATGCGCCTCCGGGCTGCCGGCCTGCCGTAGCCGCACCGAAGACCGCGAACGCCGCCGGAGGATGCTGCCCTAGGAGGGGCTGCGGCTGCGGGGCTGCGGGGCTGCGCACCTGTGCAAGGCAAGAGCCCGGGGCGCCTCCTGCGCCTTAACCCTCCTCTTTGTAGTAACATGTCTTCGTCTAAATCCGTCTGTCACTCTTTATTTGCCGTGTTTAATTTGAGTCAGCACTGTATCTCCTTTATTTGACTGAATTTATTTTAACCTGTGTCCACATCGCATTTTGTGTATTGTGTTTGTGTCCACATTGCATTTTATTTGCTGTATTTATTTGAACCCGACTCCACATCACCGCTTATTTACTGTGATTATTTTAACTGAACTCCACATCAGCTGTTATTTACTGTGTTCATTTTTATCGGTCTTCGCGTCGCCTTTTATTTGCACTTAATTTGAACCTGTCTCCACTAAACGTTTTATTTAATGTGGTTATTTTAGCCCGTCTCCACATCACATTTTATTTACTTGTCTTTATTTTTACCCGCTTCCACGTCATTTTTTACTGTGATTATATTAACCCATTCCCACATCAGCTTTTATTTACTGTCATTATTTTAACCCGTCTCCACATCACCTTTTATTTACTGTATTTTTACCTGCCTCCATATCACTTTTTATTCGCTGTTTATTTGACCCCTTCTCTACATCGCTTTTTTATTTGCTGTGATTATTTTAACCCGTCTCCACAACACCTTTTATTTACTTGTCTTTATTTTTACCCGCCCCAACATCTTTTATATACTGTGTTTATTTAACCCGCCCCAACATCACCTTTATTTACTGTCTTTATTTTAACCCGTCTCCACATCATATTGTATTTAGTTGTCTTTGTTTACCCGCCTCCACATCACTTTTTATTTACAGTTTGTAGTTTTTGACTCATCTCCACCTCACCTTTTGTTCACTGTGTTTATATTACCCCATCTGTACATTGCCATTTATTTGTTGTCCATTTTTGTACGTTGCTGTACATTGTCTACACTTTTCATTACAGTATTTTGTCATGATTACAGATTTATATGTATATCACAGATCTAGCACTGTTCTGCTTTTTGTTACAGTTGTGATTGCAGTGTACCCTAGATGACTGGCTTTTACCCAAAGTCACTGTGGTCATTGGAGTTTTTTCTGTCCTTCAGACTGTAAAATCATAACAGGCAGACAATAACACAAATGAAAGCATGAATTACCTCTGTTGTTTTCATGAATTATTGTACTGGTGAGTCCTACCCACACACATCCACGTGTTTGCCATCCATTTTACTCCAGCGATGACCTGAAAATACCACATTATATTTAATAGGACTCTTGGTACTTCCCATTCTCTCTTCTTTTTTCAAAATGTAACTAATAGCTCATTTTCCACTTATTTTGCTCGCTGAATGCCTTGTCGGCAGGTGCTAAAGTTAAATGGTGACAATTTAGTTAAAATGAGTGGTTACACTGTCAGGTGGATTACGCTGGTGTAGCTGTTGGATTAGTGGACACATTCGTACCTAAGGACGCTGCCGCCTTATCCCATTATAACCACGGTTACAATACTCCTGCAGACGCTCTTCCCTCTTCTTTTTAGTTAGGTGACCTTTCAACTACCAGTGAAATTATGTGTGTGTATTTATTTTTTTTAAACCAGATTATTGCGTAAAATTACATGTTTTCAAAAGTGATACACCATTAAAACAGAGATAAAGGTGATATCTAATAAAATCATCTGCTTTTCTTCCTAATGCTTTAGCCATTAGCCACTGCCTAGTCTGTATGTTACAGAGAGCAATGTGGGCAATGTGTAATGTAATCACAGCCTGTCCCTGCCTTGGGTGAAGCTGTGCTGCACAGGAAGGCCTCAAGACAGCCACAGAGACCATCTATCAGTCATAAAGCCTGGTCTTGTTCACAGGTGACGGGGTTCATTGGCAGGCATGATTGTTTCCAAACTAGTGGTTTTAACGCTGTTATTTGTATGTAGCTTGGCTTAGCTTGCCAGGATCCTGCTGTGGGACCATCATTGTAATTAACAGAAATGGCTTTATAGATAAATGGCCTCTCTTTTCTTAATGGCTGCAGTTGTTTTCTGTATTTCTGCATCCTTTAAATGCTGTGTGTTGGCCATGGGCACAGCACATTGTACATGTGAACTCTTGACCCCCGCCCTGTTACTCAGTGGGACACAACGTTGGGCCTCCTTGCCCAGTAGCTGCCCCTTATTACTCAGTGTGACAGTGTTGGGCGTCCTCGCCCAGTAGCTGTCCTGTTACTCAGTAGGACACAACATTGATCCTCTTTGCCCTATAGCTGGCCCTGTTACTCAGTGGAACGCGGCATTCGGCCTCCTCGCCCTGTAGCTGCATCCCATTACTCAGTGGGACACAGTGTTGGGCCTCCTTGCCCTATAGCTGCTCGCAATTCTCAGTCCAACATGGCGTGCGGCCTCTTCACCGTGTACCTGCACCCCGTTACTCAGTGGGACATGGTGTTTGGTCTCCTTGCCCTGTAGCTGCACCCCGTTACTCAGTGGAACACAGGGTTGGGCCTCCTTGCCCTGTAGCTGCTCCCATTACTCAGACATAGCACCTCGTTACTAAGTGCAACACAGCATTTGGCCTCCTTGTCCTGTAGCAGCACCTCGTTACTCAATGGTGCAGGGCATTCGGCCTCCTCACCCAGTACCTACACCCCATTGCTCAGTGGATGCTGTTTTTGGCCTCCTTGCCCTGTAGCTGCCCCCTGTTACTCAGTCGGACGTGGCGTTCAGCCTCCTCACCCTGTAGCGGCATCCCATTACACAGTGGGACACAGCGTTCACCTTTCTCGCCGTGTAGCTGCCCCCCATTACTCAGTCGGACGTGGCGTTTGGCCTCTTCGCCCTGTAGTTGCACCCCATCACTGAGTGGGATGCATCATTCAGCCTCGTCCTGTAGCTGCATTTGCTTGAGCTTCTCAATGGGATCCTTTTGTTGCTGCATATCTCTGAAGTGAATTATCCTTTTTATAATCAGAGTTTCGTTTTGGCTTTATCGCTGTTCAGCTGTAGCAGCTGGAGAAGGCATCCTTTCTGCAACGATCCTCTTGCCTCTTTTCTCAGTAGTTTATTATTCAGAAACATTCTTGCAGGGAAATCCAGGGCTGGAATTTGTTGTCATGGGAACAGTTTTGAACCTGTGCAACAAAGGTGGCTCTGTGTGGAAAGCTTTGTTTTTTACACCTCGTTTCCCAGTGCAGAGCGACTGTGGGCCCCTTTCATCCTTTTCCCTCATTCAGGACTTTGAGAAAAGGAGACAGTGTTATGGCTGAAGTCTTAAATGGTACTTCTGCAGCTGACATGGCTTCTTCACTCTTCCTCACCTACAAAATACACACTTGCTGTACATATTTGGTCAGTCTTTCAGGCCTGGCTTGGTTACTTTCCGCCTCCTGGACTGGCTTATTTGGCAGGATGTAGTTCTGAACCTGCAGACCCTCTCTGACTTGCATCAATCTTAATTTCTCAAACTTTGTTTCCCCCTTCCTTAGCTTCTTCCTACCGCTGTAGGCCTCACTCTTGGTGATGCATGCCTTCTTCCTAACTCTTCCACTCTCTGATTTCTAGGCACTAACCGATTTTCCAAATTTTTGTTGGCCTCTTGTTTGGAAAATGCTGACTGCAGATAAGTAGTAGCACTTACTGTAGATGTGATTGGACTTCGTGGTGGAGTCTCTTACTTTGTGTCCTATCACAGCAGACTTGAGTATTAGTTGCTTTTTGCTTTAGCCTTGTTTGTGGTTATGTAATTAATGTGTCTAATTTAAGAAGATGATTCACCATGTTTTAGAAATACTGTGTTTTAGCACTGACAGACAGTACGGGGAAATTTCTGAGATTTTATTTACTGAACCAGATTATGCTCGGTGCATCTGATTTAAGGCTGATTTATACTTTTGCATCAAATCAATGCCATAAGTTTGTGGGCCCTACGCCGTAGCCTGATGCACATCTCCCCAAAAATGTCACTACAAATCGCAGCCACGCAGACCGCAACAGCTGCAATTCGTCCTCTTGGTAGTATTTTTTTTCCATGAGCGAAGAAAGCATACATCCCAGGTGTACTTATATCGCTGATTGAAACTGAAACGCTATTTTAATACAGCATGAAATAACCCACCCTAGGCATCATAGCAACAGGTCTATAAAACACTCAGGATGACAGCGCCGATTACACTTACCTCCATTATTTAGTCATACTGTACAAGACTTAAAAAAGTAAAAAGTAGTATAGATACTAACTTTAGAAGGGAAAATGCATAAAAAGTGACTTTGTAGTGGCTCAACATTATTCCAAATCAGCACACAAGTATAAATGCTCGAAAAGGTGTAGGTCAGGGCGTAGGCCACTTGCGCAGGTTACGGCGTAGGTTATGGCGTAGGCCACTTGCACAGGTTACGGCGTAGGCCACTTGCACAGGTTACGGCGTAGGCCACTTGCGTAGGTTACTGCATAGGTTATGGCGTAGGCCACTTGCACAGGTTACGGCGTAGGCCACTTGCGTAGGTTACTGCATAGGTTATGGCGTAGGCCACTTG
>JAODLD010000049.1:313125-324479 GCA_026781065.1 Mormyrops boulengeri
CCACTGTGTGAAGTGTTGTGAAAAAGTGGACATGGTATTGAGACAAGTGTGAAAATGATTGGAAAAAACTGTAACTGTGGGGAAATCCGGTCCTCAGAACTTAATAATTACAAAACACACTCACTCATTCACTATGCATGTCTTTGGACTGTGGGGAGAAGCGGCCCCCCGCCAGAGGAAGCTGACAGAACAGAGGGAGAGGATGCAAGCTACACACACACAGTAGCGGGGTGGATTCAGCCCCTAACCCTGGAGGCCGCAGTCTTACCCATAAAGAGGAAAGATTTGATTAAGGAGCCGCTGGCTCACAGCCCTTGTGACTGCTGCCTTGTTAGAGACAGTTTCGTTAACTGTGAGCCTGAATATCAACACAGTGTCCTGGATGCGCATATGAATCAAATACATTGTAATGTGCAAGCAGGTCAAACAGGCGTACGTGAGTGTGGCACCTTTCATCTCTCACAGGCTGAATGGCCGCCTTTATTCCCCTCTCCAAATGCTCTCACCCTGTTTCCCTGCCTCTGCCCTCTTCCTGTTTCACTCTCCACTTTTTTTCTGACACCCTGCAAATCAATTACAGCCTAATCTGCTGGCTCCAGAATAGTAATCATTAGTAATCAGAAATTAACGCTTGGAGGCTGCCAAGGACACACACGTTTCTAATTTATCAATGGGTAGCCAGGGGAGGACAACCCCGGATCCATGAAATGTCAGGCTGCTGACCAGCCGTTGCTGGGTCACCCTGTGGGATCACCAGGCATTATGCTAAAGACCAGGTCACATGGTTAATGACATAGCTGGAGATGATGGTGTGGCTCAGGCACATGCAAGCGCAAAGAGACAGCAACAGCAAACCTCCAGTGAAGCCACACATTACCGTCACGGACGTGGGTGTGAGCATAGGTGCGTTTAACAACCAAGCCTCATGCCCTGAATGCCAGCCAGCTACATGCTAACATCACAGACACAGGCGTGTAAAACAGTAGAGCCACGCACCTGAATGCTGGCCAGCTACACGCTAATGTCACAGACACAGGCGTGTGCACAGGTGTGTAAAACAGTAGAGCCACACTCCCGAACGCTGGCCAGCTACACGCTAATGTCACAGACACAGGCGTGTGCAGAGGCAGGTCTAAAAGCCGAGCCCTGTGCCCCGAACGCTGGCCAGCTACATGCACTCTGGACTGCGTGTGACATGTGGCCCCCGACCCTGAGCCCCTGGCTGCTTGTCACTCACCTCCCCTCTCACTTCTTTGTCCCCACATGAGAAGTCGCAGCCTTTGGGGGGAGGGGGGCGGCTGGAGGGATTGGCTAATCTGGGGACACAAAACCATCTCTCAGTGTTTCATTCTCTTTGGGAGGGGGGGTCAAAAGGACACATACAAGGTGCTTTTTCAGACTCCATTCCTCACAATAGAGATGACAGGGAGCCGTATTCCAACCTGCCGTCCCTTTTTCATCTTTTCACATCTCAGGACGGAGGATGAAGTAACTGAATTGCAGAGCCTGTTGGTCGTGGCCAGGGGACTGGCCTGCACCTGCACACACACACACACACACACACCTGTACTCATGTCTTTGTGGGGACTCCCCATTTATTTCTATGGGTAAAACCCTAATCGTAATAATGACACAAACCTGAAGCCCCACCCAGACATTTGACATTTTTAGTCTTTTGATTGCAGTCACAGATTTTTATAAAATTGAGGTTATCTTTGTGGGCACCGAAAAAATTGTCCCCACAATGTCAAAATAACAGGTTTTTATCACATTGTGGGGACGTTTGGTCCACAAAATGTAATGTATGCCCAGACCACACACACACATATTGAGCCATCTTCAGGAATGACTTCTAATGCTATTCACTATGGATTTACTGCTTATCCATTCCCTGGAAAGGGCAAAGCTCACACACACCTTTTCACAAATGTCCCTGGGGGAGTGTTCTTATCTTAAATTTGGTTCAGTTTGGTTAAGGTTCACTAGTGCAAACCTTGTTACCATGAGGAAATAAATCTGCCAGATTTTCAGGCCTATTTTTCAAACACCGGTTCAGATCACATCCTTCTCTCTGGGCCTGTCTGAAATTCCTGTGAGATGAGATGTCCAGGTCCCCCTCCCCCCCAGGTCCATAAGTGTCCTTATACAGTCGGGGGGGGGTGGGGGGGCGGACTGAGGGACCTCTTTGGCTCTAGTCAGACTCCATGCACTGTGAAATGCTCACTGACAATTCAGTTTGCTAAATTGTCCATTTGAAAAAAATGCACCTGAACGTGAACAAACATGGTCTTTTTGTCCAGCTGAATTCCAGACTCACTTTAGTGGGGAGGAATGTGTAGAAGAGGGTCATTGTCTCCAGCGTGGCTCAGAGCGGCCCCCGCTCAGTCCATTTAACTGCGGGGAGGAGTAAACATGGATGTGCCATCAGACAGAAGAGATGAGGGGGGTCAGGACCCGCTCAGCGGTGACGGGACCCACATTTAACGTTTGAACAACACACTACCGTCTGCAGTTTAAGTCAATACGATGTTTATATATACATCCACAGAGCGTAAGGGATAAAAACACATGGAGTATGTATGCAGAGGTCACCCGGAGCCCAGCGAGGCGCTTCTGCCCTCACACCGCTGTGTGCTAACGGCTACAGTTTGGCGACTCACACTGACTCTGCTGTCCTGCTAACGGGAGCCACAGCTTTCCACCTCTGTCTTCCTTTAGATGCTGTCACCTTAATCTTCACATTACCTCTCATCTCTCAGCCCTCATCGAGACCCCCACATGTCACCTGAGGCTAATGGATGACAGGAAACACGCACCAGGTGACACCATAAGGCGATACCGCCATTCTGACCTGACGACCCACACTTGACCCTCAGTTCTGGTTCCGGACTACCTTTCTGGCTGTATGTGTTTCTTTGCTTCCAAATGTGCCGACTGTGAGCAGAGCAGAGCAGAGCAGGTCACCCAGACAGACATTAGCAGCTTTTTCACATCAGCAAGGTTTCTGGTAAAACAAAGATCTCAAAGAGCGATGGCCACATGCCAGTGTTTCCCAGTCCGGTCCTTGGGCACCTGCGGACAGTCCAGTTTTTGCTCCCTTCCAGCTCAGTCTCTTTAGCCTTATTGCCTTCTACATTTCCAGAGGGAATTCCTTGACATTATGCTGGTTTTGTAGCCTGGCAGAATCCTCCCGGCACAGAACTGTGCTTTGGGCAGATCCACAAGGAGCAGAGAAGCTACTGGCGGCAAGGATGGGCACGGACCGGACGAGGGACAAGGCCTGAGAGACAGAGAGGCACGCAAGCCTGACAACGGACACAAAGCAAACAGCTTCAACAAGTGCTGAGGCTTCAAACGAGCATACATCCCTTAGGTGGAGAGCAAACATAAAAGCTTTACTTTACATAACGGTGTCTGCGAGAAATGCTGATTCTAATGAAATTAGCCAGAGGAGCAGGAGATAAAGGCCAATTAGGCTGCAAAACAGTATAAAAAGGGCCATTTTCCTTCTTCAACAGAGGGATCCGATAAGCAGTTTATGGTTGTAATTTGACCTGGGATCAGTGGTAAGTTCAGAGTGAGGCTGGGAAGACAATAAGATCTGTGCTGTGGTGAAGAATTACAGGATGTATGGTAGTTAGGGGGGTAGCTATAGTGGAGTTGGGGGTATGAGAAATTTAAGATGGAGGACCTGAGGAGTTATGGAGCTCTAAAGGTGGAGGTATGAGGAATTTAAGATGGAGCAACAGAGGTATTATGGAGCTCTAAAGGTGGAGGTATGAGGAATTTAAAATGGAGGAACTGAGGAGTTATGGAGCTCTAAAGGTGGAGGTATGAGGAATTTAAAATGGAGGAGCTGAGGAGTTATGGAGCTCTAAAGGTGGAGGTATGAGGAATTGAAGATGAAGGAACTGCAGCATTATGATGAAGTGGAGACATAGGGAAATTAACTCTATATGTCCATATACTCACTGTCATAATGAGTGGATTTGCACCCAGGACACCAGGACCTACCAGTTTAACAGTGGTGGTGATCTTCTGCCATCCCATCATCTGACTTTCTGTTTTCCGCAGAAGCTCCAGGGCCAAACTCTTTGGAAGTCCTGCTTGGAAGGGCGATTCTGCTGAATCCCACAGCTGCCTTATCATGTGTGAACGCGGTACGTCTCACAGCAAGGGCGATGGCTCCACACACAGCTCTGTTTGTCCTGCTGAATTTAATGGTCTGCAAACATGTCCTCTCCATTTTCACACAGAAAGACTAACACCCACAGACTGAATGCTGTTAATTACCGACTTCCGGGACAGAAAAGACAATCTTTTGCTCATTAAAGGCTGCATTGGGCCATTAGGGTATAATCCCAAAGACACACATGTTGATGTAATCCTGCGCTTTGCTGAGGCTCTCAGACTCCGCCCACTAAATACAGGCAGGCACATTGATGGCCGTGCAGGGGACCTGTCCACTGCGCCGCATGCCGGAGGGCGAGGGGGCGCTGTAAGGATCACCTCACAGATCAAGCCAGCCGCTCATGATTCTGAGAAGAGCATCTGTCTATCGGTGGAGGACAGGTTTATCAGTTGCCGCCCGCCGGCGGGGCCGTTGGTGCCGGCCCGCTATCTCCCCCAGCCTTCTCCCTGCCCCGCTGGCTGGCCGCGATTAGCACTGATACCCATGGCACCAGCAGCAGGCCCAAAGGCAGATGTTCCCGTGAGGATAGGCTGCCCCCAGCAGGGCCGGCTAACGTGGCTAGACTGCAGGAGGGAGAGGAGGGCTGCCAGCACACCCTTCATCACCATGAGCCACAGCAAGCTGATTCCTCACTGACTGTTTATGTGCCCGGCCCCAACTGACTGACGAACTGCCTTCAAACTGTCCAAAGCAGCTGTTCAGCTTGCGGCTGGTCAGCAAGGAGCCGGCATCAGATAACAAATGTGACAGGAGAACAGCCAATGCAAGGTCTTCAATGAGTCACTATTACATTTTTATTTGTATTGTGAGATAACAGTGTAGGGAAGAACTATTTCCGAAGGTGTAACTCACCAAGGATAGGGCAGAAGGCAGCTATTCCAGCACAAAGTCACCCAAGATTACTTTGTGCGCTTTTCCACCGCACCAGGTACTGTACTTTTGGTATGGTACTTTCGGTACTTTCCCTTTTCCATTGACCTTCCAGTCAAGTACCAGTAACAAAAGTTCCAGTACCTAAAGGACCGAACCAGCTGGGGTACATCTTTGTGCTTTTTGAAACTTTTGGTATTTTGAGGTGGGACATGAAACGCTTTCTTTACCAATTGGTTATGCAAATAGCCTGCCGCTGAAACATAATGCAAACACCACCTTGAAAAAAGTTGCTAACTCAGAAAATATGGATAAACAAAGTAAAAAACAGGTAATAATAATGGGTGTGTGGATAAAGAGAGACAAGTTAGGGTGCGATCTGGTGGGGAGAACAGATACAAGGTCAGGATGGCATGACAAAGCATGAAGTATGATAAACTAATAAACTGACAGCACGATATTATTTTGCTGTAATAAATATTCGGATATTTATAAAGCAAAATAAGACTTCAACATAAATTTCTTACAAACCCGCCTAGAGTGATTTGAACAGCAAGGATGAAAATGATTATGATTGTCTTGGAGAACACGTGCAGTGTTTATGTAAAAGCAGTGGAGGTTAACCGTAAACTTTTAAAAATATACTAGCGATGTGAATATTGCATGTGAATAACATGCAAAGCTGGTATTAATATCACACATTGTCCAGCCCTATGATACACTACAACCATTTTATCGAATTCAGTACAAAATACACCGTCTTGCGTTATGATGTAATTCGGCGCTGACGCCAGTTCCAAGGCCTCTAATGGCACGCAGGGGGCTGGTGCAGTGGAAAAGTGCCCTTTGACCTGAATTAGCAATCACTAAAACCTGAGAGCAAGGTGAAGGGGGGATGTAGCACTGTCAGACAGATGCAGAGAGCATCGTTTGAGGCTATACGTGTTGTTCAAGGCTATGCCGCTATTCAAGGCTCTGCAAGCTGCCCCTTTTGCTTCAGTTCATCTGCACATGGATGTTTTTTCCCATATCAAATATCAGCCGTCATCAGCGGGATATTTACAGATGGTCACATGACCAGGCCCTGGCGTTTCATGTGGTGGGGAAACGGCGCTGCGGCCACAGATCCGCTTTGATCCAGGCATCAGGGAGGCTGGGGGGCGTCCGGCCTGGGCCCCCCCTCCCCGGTTTCAGCCACTGCTGAGGTGGAAATGACAGCAGAGAGAAAACGGCCTGGAGAACAAAGAACGTGACAGCGATGCTGTGGAACTTCCCACGGCAGACCACACAGCGCGGGCTCTCCATCGATACACAGCGGAAGGCTCCCTGTCAGCTTCCACAAGTGCTCCTGAAACAGCCCAGATAACATCAGCGGTCACCACACAACGACGAGAGCCAATTACACCATTATGCCTGATGGGGGAGATAACGGGCCCAAAGTCAACAGTCACGGCCTCTAGGAAAACATGTTGTTTTTGACAATCGTATTTTGCCAAATATGGGGCTGATGGCTTTTTCCGTTAGTGCTGGCAGGGTGATTAAAGGCCATTTTTCCATCATCTTTCCAGAGAGCTGACGTGAAGGTCCCCATATGTCACTCAGAAAAAGTATCGCTTTCAAAAATAGCAGCAATAAAATTCATAGACGAACAAAAACAGGCAGATGACCGGAAGCTTGGCATCTCCAAGCACCACACTGGGCCTGACTCCATGTCCTTTAAACCTTCAGATTTAGAATAGCCACCAGACCAAAGTCGTCACATTACCCTCGCCAGCGTTTCGACACCAGATACACCTCTGATTCTGCAAACACACGCTGGTCCGCGAGGTCTCCAGGTATGACCAAGAGCCATGAACTCTGAACCTCTACACAAAATAACACGTGATCCCCCCCCCCGAAAAGCGGGGAGCCCTTTGTCTGCTCGCAGGCAGCAGTGTCACACCATGACCCCAAATCCCATAGCACTCCCTTCTCTGCTGTCGATATTCTTGGGGTGGCATGACTCAGGAATTGTAGCATCTTCGCTTTTTGGAATTCTGAATTCCATGGAATTCAGTTCCGGAAAGCTGTTCCGGAAATTCCTGCCGTCTGTGCCAGTGTCTCTGAAGCAGCCTCTCTTGGGGAAGCCATTGTCCAAACAAACTGGTCTGGTTGGGGCTGCGGGGTGATTTCCCAAGCTGAGTGGTGCCACAGGAACAGTGCTGTGACCATGGGCCCCCCTGAGGCCCCCAAGGCTCCGTGGGCAGCTCACTGGCTCTGAGTCACTATCCACTCATGCTAATTATGGCATGTTATCGCACCGACAAACCTTTCCTAACAAATCCATTACAGTCCCCCTGAAAGGCAACATTCCTTTTATTTTAGGAACGTTGCTTATTTCTGCTGCGTTTGTGATATTGGCTGTTTTTAGCTCTCTGTGGTGTGACATGAGGCAGAGGGCAGTGGATCGGGCTCTCTTACAGGCCGCTGTCTTTTCCTCCAGGGTTTTGTTCATTGGGTCCTTATCTGGGATGGCGCCCGGGGGGGACTTGATCTGCCAAGTGTGTCCGTCATCTAAACGCTCCCTGGGGCTTGGAGGTCAAACGGGACCCGGTGGCTGATCTAAATTCACCATCTCCACCTCCGAAAGGAAAAGGATACTTGGTACATATTGGATATGAAAAGACTACAGAAAACATACTTTGACAAGTTAAATATTTCTCTCTTGCCCAACAAATATCCCTTGTAGATGTCATGTGATCACGGCGGCCCTCCCTCTGTGGCAGGTGTCTATAGTTGGTTTTCTGAGTACAGTTAAAGCTGGCGGAGGTGAGAGATGCCTCACCTGGGCAGGCACCTCGAACCCTGGTTAGCGGCGGAAAGGCCTACTCCCGCTCTCAAAAGGGAGCGCCTCCCACTGGTCAGAGTCGGCCCTGCACACGCTACAAGCCTGCGAACAGGCCAGCAGGAACACCTTCCCCCGCCATAAACAAGGGGGTAACTGGGGAATGATGGATCCCGAATGATACGAGTGCAGGAGCAGTGAACATCTTGTCCATAACAACAGAGGGCAGGGCGGCAGACGCTCCGATCTGCCGGCTCAGAGTGCAGGCCCTCTAACGGCAAGCAGGGGTCCTCCAGCACCTCTCTGACTTATGTAATTAATTTCAGCAATTAATTAGGTGAGCTGGTGGTGAAACGTGCCACCTACATGGAGTGACGGAGGCGTCTCTGAGCACCAGTTTGGGGACCAAAGACATCTCCATCCCGTCTAACACGATAGCAGTGACTTTTCAAATAACTATGTTAGTTTTTATTGTGTTATATCTGTTGTAAGGTTAAATAGATTTTTTCTGAGCAAATATATACTTACTGCCCAGATAAATAGCTTTAAACATTTTCTTTAACTGCCTAAGACTTCTGTCACCCTCGGGTCGTATGACCACCCGGCAGCCAGAACATGGCACTCCGCTATGGCTCCCTGATCTCGGCACCGTTTGGGGAATCCCAGCAGAATCCCAGCAGATTCCCAGCAGATTCCCAGCAGATTCCCAGCAGATTTCCAGCAGATTTCCAGCAGAACACTCTATAGCAGCGATGGCCATGTGGATCTCTGGCCCTGGGCTGCAAACGGGTATATGGTGTGATTGCTGCGCTTTACGAGGTGAGGGCTCTGCTGACCGTAAAAAGTGTCACCAGTTTGGTTGGACGAGGGGACAGTGACAGAGATGCGTGCCAGTTTGAGCAGAGCAGCACGCTGCCTGGCTGGGGGGGCTTTTCACACCTGTGTGAAGCATAAAGCACCCTTTGTTTCTGTGCCTCGAAAATCTGTCTCAATCCATGAGGAAACATGTATGGACAACAGGCAGCCTGTTCTTAGCACACAAAGTCAAATGGGAACCGATAAGCAGACTTCTGAGGTGCCCCTTTGATGTGAAACGTGAAGTTAAATGCTGAAAAATAAATGGTGAGAGCACCCAAATAACGAGCAAGCCCCACCCAGCCCACCTGACCCCCTGTGAAAAAGTTAGAACAAAAAGCCAGGCCTGTAAATTACAGGCTGCGGGCCCAGTGTGGCCCCTGCACCACAGCGGCAGGCGGCCCCCCGGTGTGCGGGCCGGGCCCTAGCCTGCAGGGAGGAGGCCCCCCTCCACAGGAGGCCTGTTACCACAGTGACCCCCCGCAGCCCCTACCTGCCCAGACAGCCCTGCGCACTCACAGGGGAAGCTGCGCAAAGCGCTCTGGGGGGGGCTCACTGCTTTTATGTCCCACTCCGTCTGTGTGCTCCAAAGCACAGAGGCAAACTGCATGTATATATATACACTGTACAACTCAGAGAAGAGGCTTTTTTAAATGAGTTTTTCTTAGTTAACTTTCTGAAGACTGAAGTGTTATTGGTGCGTTAAAACCCTTTAATCCCACATTAGCCAGCAGGTGAGCAGTTCTTAAAGGACAAACTTTTTAGTGTGTATATTGTTACATTTTAGTTTTACTAGTTACTGAAATAGTGCTGTTAAATACAGAAAAGCAATGTCTTTGACGGGGGTAAATATTTAGTTAACGATGCCACACGGTGCAGCCTTAAGATAAACAGCCTTCCAGTTCCAGTCTTTAAACTCAGCACTAACTGTTGAAATAGTTTGTTTAGTTTATCTTTGCAATTACTGCATACTCATTTAAAAACTAAACTATGCCCCCAGGGAATTTTAGAACCTTCTCTACAACAAAATTATTTAATAAACTGATGCACGAAAAAGGAAAATCAAGTGTTTTGTACGTCTTATCTGATACAGGAATGCTGATAACTTCTCACCGGAAACTTTGAAATTGAGACTGTAGATTCCAGAGGAATTCCTGGCAGAGTGACAGAAGTTAGAAATATTGTGGCATTTCAGGTTTTATTGTACAGAAATAATGAGTAATGAATGTTTTACAAAGACAAACAGAGAAACTGCTGGCAAAAACAACAGCAGAGTGAAGAGCGAAAGGCCGGCCTTCCTGACAGCCAGCGAGAGAGATGGTGTCCCCCAAGCTGGAGCCCCCCACTCTGAAAGGCCACGTGTGTAAAATGAAGTGCGTATGCCAACCAAATGAGGGCTGTGGAGGACAGGATGAAGCCAGACAGACAGAGCCCATGCCTCAGGACAACTGTGCCGCAGGAGGACGAACCTGCGGCCTGCCAACTATCCCAAGATGTCTCCAAACTCATCTCTCATCTCCTGTCTGATTCTCCATCTTTGGCTGCATTGTTTCTCCTCCTCAGTCTGATCATCCATCTGTTTCTCCTCTTCAGCCCGATCTCCATGCTTTTCTTGGTTTTGGCTCTTCAGGCTGATCTTCTCCCATCTTAATAAATGTCATTACCTGCATTTTCTCTCAGTTAAGACAAAAACTGCCACATACAATCTGAACTGTGAATTCTGTGAAGGTTTTCCCTGTGGACAGTGCAAGGGCAGCATATTGCTCTAGACGTAACCTGATCATCTCATACCTGGAGCTGTGGATGCAGGCCCAAATGTCCACCCTGATCTGATTTTAATTAGCGTAGGACCTGAGGGCACCTTTATCGATTATATAGCCCATTCTATATATCCATAGCCCGTTCTATAGGCCTCTCTGCTCTCCTGCATCGGCAGCAGTACTGCTGTGGTGTCACATGACCAAGTAGATTTTCAGGAAGCCACACCCTGGCCCCTGGGCCTGAGCACAGGACCGACATTGTGGGTGATCCTGTCTGACAGACCAGATCGACGATGAAATTGGGTTGAGAATTGGGAGTAACGACTCTATAAATGCAGTGCGTAGGATCCCAAAGCACTGGAGCCCGCGAAGGGTCCTTCCTGGCCAGACACGGCTTCCGGTGCTGGGACCTTCCCAGTCTGTCACTCTTCACACCTATAGGGTTTCTGCCACCTTATGCACATAAACATACAACAGACATTTTCCACATTTCATACAGTAAAATATCACCAGATGCCTGAAACGAGACAGTCCGACTCTCAAAGTCTTCTGCAGCCTCTCATTCAGCACAGAGTTGTCCCCAAACACGGCGCATGACGTTCACATGGTCCACTGGCACACGGATGCTGCTCCATTCATAACTTACAGCCCAGCCCGGGATTCAGGAATGACAAGCAGTGGACGAGCAGGATGAAGGCGAAGCTGCCGAATGGCAAAGGCCCCGCCCCCCGGCACCCGCGCCCAGGCCCCGCCCCCCCGCAGCCGTTACCGTGCGACGTGCAGGCCACACGCACAGGTAACGGCAGAGCTGCAGGGTCTCGGTACCCGTAATCACAAACAGCCACCCCAGCGG
>JAODLD010000049.1:414240-435789 GCA_026781065.1 Mormyrops boulengeri
TGCCCCCCCGGGGGTGGCGGGCGGGGGGGGGGGCGGGGGGGGGGGGCGGGGGGGGGGGGGGGGGGGGGGGGCGCCCCGGCACTCATACACAGACATGCTCCCATGTGCTGCTTAAGATGGCTGACAGTGAGCTTATGTAAGAGGGTCACCTCACCACTGGCTGGCAGGAACGGAGACACAGGCAGGCAGACGGTGCCCCGGGTCCCTGGCCAAGCCCTCCAGCTAGGAAAGGAACCTCCAGCTTCTTCCAGGACAATCTCCTGGGCATGAGGTCGCCCTGACTGGACCCACCTGCTCAGAAGGCTGAGTGCTACCTGAGCTAGACAGAGGTGTCCTTTCGAACAGCTCCATCAGCACAACCCACCTGGGCCAATAAATCCGGCCTTCAGAAGCAGCACCCTGGGGGGAGAGGGTGTTCCGCTTGGCCAGAGGATGGAATGACAATTAGGACACCCAGCTTGCGGTGCTACGAGTCACTGGAGTGGCAGATGTCAGGGGGATGCTTAGCCAAATGACTTGCCCAGATGTGACCCCCCATTCAGAGAAGACCTAGAGAAAGGCCTATTGTGAGAAGACCCCCCCCCCAAACACCAGCCTTTATCCAGGTGTGGAGTGCTTAAAACCAAGGAGATAGGCCGTCAGACAAATATGAAGCCTCTGCCTGCACCACACAAGTGGTCTGACAATACATCTAAGGGCATATATCCACCAGTATGACCGCGGGAGCACGTGTCCACCGGACCCGGTTCACAGGTCCATTAATAACAACAAGGACCCACAAGACCCAAGGTCCATTAATGACCATGAGGACCACCTCTCCACTGGACCTCCGGTCCCAAGTTCTGTTAATGACTGTGAGGAGTACATTTCCACAAGACCTGGTCCTGAGGAGCGGTAATGACCGTGAGGAGCACATGTCCACTGTACCCCTGGTCCCAAGGGCTGTTAATGACTGTGAGGAGGACAAGTCTACCAGACCGGGTCCCGTGGTCTGCTAATAACTACGAGGGTCCCAAGGCCCATTATTGGACCAGATTCACCTGGAACACCAGCACTCTATGAAGGGGTCAATTTAATACAGCACACACTGTGACCTTATATTATAAGTGGAATGTTCCAGAAATATTACTCATACTCCTGCCATGTGTCAGGGAGGAGCAAATGGCTAACCTCGTGCCAACGTTCTCCAAGTATTGTATGAGCTATGTGTGACTACTGTGGACCATTGTGTGCAAGCGCTGTGTGAATGTTGTGTGAGTATTGTGTGAGCTGTGTCTGATGTGTGAGCACTGCATCTAGCTGCCGTGTCTGCCTGCTGTATGACCACTCTGTCTAACCTCTGTGTGAGCGCTGTGTCAGACCGCTGTGTGGGCACTGTGTGATTGCTGTGTCTGCTGTGTGAGCGCTGTGTCAGACCGCTGTGTGGGCACTGTGTGATTGCTGTGTCTGCTGTTTGAGCACTGTGTCAGACCGCTGTGTGGGCACTGTGTGATTGCTGTGTCTGCTGTGTGAGTGCTGTGTCAGACCGCTGTGTGGGCACTGTGTCTGACTGCTGTGCGATTGCTGAATGACCACTGTCTCTGATCATTGTCTGACCAGTGTCTGACTACTGTGTCAGTGATATGTCTGACCTCTGTCTAACTGCTCTGTGACCGCTGTTTGAGCACTGTATGACCGCTATTTGAGTGCTGTGTCTAACCGCTCTGTGACCGCTGTTTGAGCACTGTATGACCGCTATGTGAGTGCTGTGTCCACCCACAAGCAGGAACAGGAGCTGGTCGTGGCATTTCCCAAATCACCGCTGCCATATTTATTTGCCGACCCCCATGCTAAGCCCCCGCAGCCCCACCGCCACACCAGGCTGCTCTGCTTACAGCGAGAGGCTTGGGGGGGGTTGCTATATCCCTTTTCCACCATTAGCTTTACTGTTAAGGCAATCAGCCTCCAAAGGCTCAGCTAGCAAGCTTCAGTGAGGACTTTAAAATGCAGGCCAAGGACACACAGTGCAGCGGACACACAGTGCAGCGAACACACAGTGCAGCGGACACACACACACAGACAAACACACAGACACAGACACACACACAGACACAGACACAGACAGACACACACAGGCCGACAGACACACACACAGACACACACAGACACAGACACAGACACACACAGACAGACACACACACAGGCAGACAGACACAGACACACACACACACACAGACTCACACACAGACACAGACAGACACACACACAGGCAGACAGACACAGACACACACACAGACACACACACACACACAGGCAGACAGACACAGACACACACACACACACAGACACACACACACACACAGACACACACAAAGCTGGTCAGCAGTAGATGGCTGCGAGGGATTGGATGGGTCTGTAGAACGGCACCGCTCTTCAAAAAGTGGCCGGAGCTGCCCCACGCCCCCCCCCACCCCACTCTACCACACACCCCCCGCCCTGCCGCCCCTCCCTACCCACCCCGTATTTGCTTGAATGATTTGTAGGCCCCAGAGACAGGGGATGTGTCGTTTTGTGGTAAGCCAACGAAACCCCTTCTCCCCCGAATGCTTTGAGTCCATTCCCTGCCGTCTTTGAACTGAGATCAGAGGAACGCGTTCGGCACACATGGCGCCGCTCGATCAGGTGCAGGGAAGCTCTCTGTCTGCTGTTTTAATAATGTTCCCGCTCCCCCAACCCTAGGCGGCCTTTTTCCACCCGCGGGAGGGGGGGGACGCCCGGCCCACCTGAGAAACAGGAAGGACCTGTGCTTCCACATATACTCCTGTCCACTTTTTATTCCGGTTCAAAGAAGCACCCGGCTTAGCCATCAGGAAATGATGCAATCAAAAATCAATTAATTGAATAAAGACCCAATTAGGGCCCCAGAATGAAATAGTCAGCGATTTAAAACTAAAGATCAGATGAACAGATGTGGACAGAGCGTCTCCTTCCAGGTGTCACTGCAGTGGACACCATCTCGACATGAGCACGTCTTCAAAGAGAGAAGGTGAGTGCAACACGGGACCAGCACAAGCTGTCAGGCGGGGGGGGTTGGAATGGAAAGGGCCAAAGCGGGAGGGGCTGAAGCGGGTGGGGGCCAGAGCAGGCGGGGCCCGCGGAGCCAGTGGCGGGAGGGAGCCAGAGCGGGCGGGGGCTGAAGTGGGAGGGGCCAGAGCGTGCGTGGGCCTGAGCGGACAGGTGCCGGTGCGGGCGGGGGCCGATGGTTTCAAAAGGTGCTGTGTAATTTTGTGTAAATTTGGTTTTAAAAACAGCGGCTGTTTATTGCGAGATACCGTACAGGCCCTGTCAAAGCGGGTCCAATTACGGCCATTAGGCATCCATCATGTCAGGGCTCGACATCCGCGGACACGCCCCCCGCCAGGCCCTATAATCTGCCGTCACTTTTGCTCCATCAGGCCAGGAGAAGCGGGCAAATTGTTAAATCTGCTCCCTTTTTGCCCATCAGACGTGGAACGACTGCAAAGTCAACACCCCCGCCCGATACACCCCAGACCCCAAGGCAATGACAGGCGCTCACCGAGTGCAGTGGGGGGGGGGGGGGGTCAATCACCCAGGCAGCTCACCACCCGCACACGAGAGGGGACCATACGCACATGAGGGAGTGTATGTCTGTGTGCGTGTGATTGGGGGGGGGGTATGTATATATTACACTGTGGGGACCCCCACAAAGTGATATCCTTTTATTTTGACGTTGTGAGAACCATTTTTAAGTCCCCAGATTTGGGCTGGGTGGGGCTTAAGGTTATGGTTATGGTTAAGATTAGGGCTGGGTGGGGCTTAAGGTTATGGTTATGGTTAAGATTAGGGCTGGGTGGGGCTTAAGGCTGGGATTTGGGTTTTGCCCATAGAAATCAAAGAAGAGAACCCAGCAACATATGAGTACAGGTCTGTGTGTGTGTGTGTGTGTGTGTGAGAGAGAGAGAGAGAGAGAGAGAGAGAGAGTGGGTGCGCATGCATGAGACCTACCACAGGGCAAGACACGCCTCCTTGAGTGATGTCATGCTCCTTCCCCCTTGTACCCCCCTGCCAGGTCGGCATAAAGCTTGCCATTCATAGCCAGGCCCGCCCATCTCCCCCCACCCTAGAACAAAGGGCTTCAAGCAAGACGCAGCCAGAAGACAGTGTGAGGGATGCGTGTGTGGGAACGCCAAAGTTCCCCAATCCACCGGAAGAGACAGTGTGAGGAGTGCGTGAGCGGGAACGCCGACGTTCCGCAATCCACCAGAAGAGACAGTGTGAGGAGTGCGTGAGCAGGAACGCCGACGTTACCCAATCCACCGGAAGAGACAGTGTGAGGGGTGCGTGAGCGGGAACGACGACGTTCCCCAATCCACTGAAAGAGACAGTGTGAGGGGTGTGTGAGTGGGAACGACGACGTCCCCCAATCCACCGGAAGAGACAGTGTGAGGGGTGCGTGAGCGGGAACGACGACGTTCCCCAATCCACTGAAAGAGACAGTGTGAGGGGTGTGTGAGTGGGAACGACAACGTTCCCCAATCCACTGGAAGAGACAGTGTGAGAGGTGTGTGAGTGGGAACGCTGATGTTCCCCATTCCACCGGAAGAGACAGTGTGAGGGGTGCCTGAGTGGGAACGCCGACGTTCCCCATTCCACTGGAAGAGACAGTGTGAGGGGTGCCTGAGTGGGAACGCCGACGTTCCCCAATCCACTGGAAGAGACAGTGTGAGGGGTGCCTGAGCGGGAACGCCGACGTTCCCCATTGCACTGGAAGAGACAGTGTGAGGGGTGTGTGAGCGGGAACGCCGACGTTCCCCAATCCACCGGAAGAGACAGTGTGAGGGGTGTGTGAGCGGGAACGCCGACGTTCCCCAATCCACCAGAAGAGACAGTGTGAGGGCTGCGTGAGCGGGAACGACGACGTTCCCCAATCCACCGGAAGAGACGGTGTGAGGGCTGCGTGAGCGGGAACGACGACGTTCCCCAATCCACTGGAAGAGACAGTGTGAGGGGTGCGTGAGCGGAAACGCCGATGTTCCCCAATCCACTGGAAGAGACAGTGTGAGGGGTGCGTGAGCGGGAACGCCGATGTTCCCCAATCCACTGGAAGAGACAGTGTGAGGGGTGCCTGAGCGGGAACGCCGACGTTCCCCAATACACCAGAAGCAAATCCCCAGAGAACCAGGGAGGGCCGGGACAGGGGAGAGAGGGAGCAACAGAGTGCAGCCTTTGTTACGAGAGGCTCCTTTGGTGCCACCAGCAAGGGCTTCGGCCCTGGGGGGTGGGGGCAGTACAGGGACCCACACGTGTCATAGGAGGTGGGGGGCTGGTGGCAGTGCAGCACAAAGCCAACGAGGGAGAGCCATCCCCCATCCTGTCCCCAGGGTGTCCACAGGGATCAGAGGGCGGGGGGAACAGGCACAGCCAGGGCTGATGGGAAATGAGACCCCAGGGGCTGATGGGAAATCAGAACCCAGGGGCTAATGGAGGTGGTTTCATGCCATCACTAACATGGCTGCTATACATCAGTCCGTCTGAAGGTGGCCCTGGAGTGCCCTGTGCTGGCAGGTCTCAGAGAGAGCAGACGCCAAGCTCCCGCCTTCAGTCACATGGTACAAAGGAGAGACACCGACAGGCTCCACATTACAGCCGCTACCCACCATGATGACCATCAGAGTGAAATAAGCTTTATGGTCCTGACCAGGATGAGCACTTACAAGGTGGGTGGATGGATGGATGGATGGATGCATGATTACGAGCAGCAGGTGGAGTTAACAGAATATGCCTGGGTTTCACCACCACACTAAATCAGCGTCAGACCAAAGCGGCAGGCATCTGCATCTTCAGGTACAGCTAATCCCAATGTCAGGTGGAGCACAGAAGGGAGAGAGAAACTTTTCAAAGTGATGAAATCGAGGGAGGATCCTGTAGTGTGGAAATGAAATGAGAACGAGAAAATGACGGTGGAAGACAGGACTTTACAAGTGCAGATATCACAGATACATGCTGCTGTGAGAGAGAGTGCCTAGACTGAAGGTTACATTCAGACAGCAAGATCCATGGGGTGGACCCCTTCTTTTAAAGTTATTATTCAATGACATGTTAAATAGATAATACCTCATATCCAGTAATAGTACAAAATAAAATTTAAAAAGTACAGACGACCAGGGAGGTAAAGCAGCCTCATTTCTTTATACCGTTGTGAAAAGACACTAGTCTCAGTGTCTCCGTTTGTCTGTCTTCATCACGCTGTTTGTTTTTCTCTCTCCGTTTGTCTCTCTTCATCACGCTGTTTGTTTTTCTCTCTCCTGTCTCTGTTTTCTGTCTCCTCTCTGTTTTCTCTCTCCTATCTCTCCATTTTTCTCTCTCCTATCTGTTTTTCTCTCACTGTCTGTTTTTGTCTCCTTCTCTCGTTTTTCAATCTCTTCTGTGGTCTGTCTCCTTCACTCTCTCTTTCTCTCCTATCTCATTCTCTCTGATTTTCTGTCTCACTGTCTATGTTTTTCTCTCCTTCAACCTCTTGTTTTCTGTCTCCTTCTCTCTCTCTTACTCTCCTATCTCATTCTCTGATTTTCTGTCTCACTGTCTGTTTTTCTCTCTTTCAATCTCTTCTGTTTTCTGTCTCCTTCTCTCTCTCTTTCTCTCCTTCAATCTCTCTGATTTTCTCTCATCTCTATTTTTCTCTCACCATCTGTTTTTCTCTCTCCTCTCATTTTTCAATCTCACTTCTGTTTTCCATCTCCTTCTCTGTTTCTCTCCTCTTTTTCTCTGTCCTTCCATCATTGTTTTGTGTCTCCTACCTACTCTATCTCTCCATTTTTCTCTCTCCTGTTTTTCTCTCCTATCTCTGTTTTTCTGTCATTCTATCACTGGTTTTCTTTCTCCTATCTGTTTTTCTGTCTCTGTTTCTGTCCGCTTCTCTTTAGTTTTTCTCTCCTCTCTGTTTTTTCCATCTTTTTCTCTCTTCTCTCCATTTTTCTCTCTCCTATTTTTCAGTCTGTTTTTCTCCCCTTACATTTTTCTCTCCTTCTGCTGGTCTCTCTCCTATCTCTCTGTTTTTTCTGTCTGTATTCTCTTGTATCTCTATTTGTCTGTTTTTCTCTCTCCGGTCTCAGGTTTTTCACTCTCCCATCTCTCCATTTTTTCTTCTTCTTTCTGTTTTTCTATCTATTTGTCTCCCTCCTCCTATTGCTGTTTTTCCATCTCTTTCTCTCTCTCCTCTCTGCATTTTGTCTCTCCTATCTCTTTATTTTCCATCTGTTTTTCTATCTCTGTTTTCTCTCTCCTATGTTTTTGTCCCTCCTTCTGTCTCACCCTCCTTCTATCTCTCTACTTCTCTCTCCCCCTCCAACTGCCCCGTCTTGCCCCAGCTCCATCACAGATGGCCCCGAAACGCCACACCCAGGACATCACTACTCTGCCCCTCTGAGCTCCTCTCTCTCACACGTTCTTTCTTTCTCCAGGGTCTCGAGCAGATTTAAGGGGTGAAAACAGACGCAGTCAATGGTTTGGAGAAGGAATTAACACAAAAGGCTCATTTCTGCGTGGCTCTTTTGAAGACGCCCAGATAACAGCAGCCCCCGGTTTTGTGTGGCCCTTTCTGGGGTCACAGGCGGGGGCACATTAAGCTGCACACCAAGCTGCTCATTCTGCTGCAGACTCTGCTGGTGATTTCCAGCTTCTCTTTCTCTCTTCCTCCTGCCTTTCTTCCCTTTTAATGTGCCACCAGGGTCTAACAGGTCTTCGCAAGAGGCTCTAAGGCACCCCAGCTATTATTGAGACCCCTGAGTACTTAACTACAAAATGGGAAGGGAGAAGCGGGGGCCGGGGTGATGGGGGGGGGAGCCCAGGAGTACAGCTACCTTTACTCACACTTTCCCTCTGAGCTGGGGAGGGGGGAACAGCGGCGATTGCTGCTAGCCCCCCCTGCCAAGATGAAAGCTGCATCCACTTTAAAGTGGATTAGGGGGCAAAACACTGAAACAATGGGAGGTGAAAAATCAAATTAGCCCTCTAAACATCAAAAAGAAGCCAAGCCTCATCCCTCCGAACCCGCTGCCTTTCTGTAAGTGATACACCAAGCAGTGTAGGCCGCCTCCCAGGCCGCGTCTGCGTGCTGTTTTGGGGGAAGCCGTGTGTCCTCCGCCTCCCAGACAACCAGACAACTTTTGGACACAACTTTCAGGATCTCCCCTTTCAGGGGCAGGGTGCTGTGGCGGGCAGGGTGGGGCAGGCAGGGTGCGGCGAGCAGGGTGCCGCAGCGAGTAGGGAGCAGCGGCGGCAGGCAAAGTGCAGTGGGTAGGGAGCGGCGGGCAGGGTGCAGTAGGTAGGGAGCGGCAGCCAGCAGGGTGCAGTGGGCAGGGAGCGGTGGCGGGCAAGGTGCAGTGGGCAGGGGGTGGCAGGCAGGGTGCAGTGGGTAGGGGGCGACGACAGGCAGGGTGCAGTGGACAGGAGGCGGCGGCAGGCAAGGTGCAGTAGGCAGGGGGCGGAGTGCAGTAGGCGGCAGCAGGCGGGATGCAGTAGGCAGGCGGTGGCGGCGGGCGGGTGCAGTAGGCAGGGTGCGGCGTTGGGCGGGGTGCAGTAGGTAGGGGATGGCGGCAGGCGAGGTGCAGTAGGTAGGGGATGGCGGCAGGCGTGGTGCAGTAGGTAGGCGATGGCGGCGGGCAGGGTGCGGCAGAGCCCCCGTCCCCCTCCTGTGGAATCCCCCCGCACTCCTCATGTTGCATTGTTCACGCTCTGCCTCCAATTTGCTCCTCACATTCTGCAGCCTCTCCACAGCGTCACGCCGGCTTAAGGGACAAATCACGCACACAAAACAGGGAGAGCCCAGCAAAGAGAGGAGGCCAGCCCTTCACAGGCAAGCAATTACGGCGCCGTTTGATGGCAGCCGCCAGCAGCAGTGCCGTGGCCCGACAAGCAGCCCCTACACCCTGACAGAGCGCCGGCCCTGAGCACCGCACCTAATAGCCATAGCGGCAGCGATTTTTACGCTACAAGACATTAACACGGCTACACTGGCCAGCAATGGCGGACAAGCTGAAAAAGCTGTAAAGGGCCAGTGGCAGCATGGGGCCCCAGCAGCAGCCTGGCCCCCGACGCTCAGGCACACAGCAACAGAACACGGGGCGGCTGAGGCGAGCTGCCGGCCTCACGTTTAATGATGCAGTTACCGTCCTGGGTGCAGCGTAACCCACACCAACCGCCAGACACAAATTAGACCACACAGGGTAGCAGAGACAAAAGAAGTGTTTTAAATGGGTAGCTGTAATAAACCCCCAACCATAAAAAGTCTCTTAAATTGTTAGTACTAAGTCATATAATTTGCCACAATTTCCCAGAATTCCAAAAATATTTTTTTAACGCAAGGCAAAAATGAAAGAATTTTTTTTTGTAAAAAAAGAAATCCAAGATACGGCTTGTTGCACGGTTTCATGTATCATTTCGGGAATTTAAAAGAAAAAAAAACAAAAAAAGTTATGTTTGTGATGATATATTGACAATAAAAGTATTTTATTTTTTCCCGGGCTTTCAGCAAGAAGGAAATACGCTGCATTTTATATTTTGCAGCTTCGTGCTGCCGGCAGACAGGAGTTAAACTGCAGCCTGTCGTTGCGATCCGCGTTTCCTGCTTTAGTTTAAAAGCTCTCTGCGTATAATTTCACTCCAGGATACAGTTCACTAAAGGTCATTGAAGAGAAGTGTCATTACAAGGCGTACAAGCAGATAAACTAAACTTTTGTTAAGCAGAGCACAATGCTGGCCTCCCATCTGGTGCCTGCGCATATGTGCAGTTCCTGCTCCGCATCCTAATAACTTAAATGTAATCTTAACTCGTCAATACGGCCAAAACGCCTTATTTTGATTGATGTTTCTTTTATCCATTCGTTTTCAAAACGCCCCATGTTAAGTAACCCAGCACCGTGCTCCGGGATTGTGGGCTACATCGTGATTTTTTAGCAACACATCCTAATTTTACAGCTTGTAAATTAAGACAAATTATGACTACGAGCATCGAGTCCACAGCTGGGCCAGCCAGTGTAAAACTACCGTTAAAACAAATAATAAATAGCAATTTGTTATTATTATCATTATGAATAATAATTATTATTATTATTAATAAATAAATACATAATATTGCAACATACTAGTGATATGGATAGGTAAATTTTCAATAATAAAAATGATCGTTGTTGTACGTTGGACAGACATCCTTAAAGGCACGCTTTAACAAACGTGTATTCCCAGGCCGGATTTATTCCTTTATTTCATTCGGTGGAGGCAGCATCCACCCTTTACCTGCTACACACATCGGCGTCTGAGGTCTTTATCGGACTCCATCTCTGAGAGGCGGCAGGCGGAAAACACGGCCGAGGGGAGCCGACTCGGCCCCCGTCACCAAAAGAAAGTTCATCACAAAGAAAGTGCAGACACAAAGAGGGAAAGTAGCGCGCCACCCCCGCCAGTCGCAGCCCCTGCTCATTGAAAACGCCATCTGTGCTTTAAATAGATGAGGGTTTGTTGCTCCTACATTTTTCACAAAACGGTAGTCGCGCTGAATGGGTATAAACCTAACAGTAATTTATAAAGGCCATAAACAAATAAACGTGAAAAGATCCTACACTTTCTCAATCGGCCGCACATAAGACAAATTACACGGGCTAAACTGGCATGACATAGAAATTGGAGTAACAAAACATTGTAAAAAGAAATGGAATTAGCCGCCGAGAAAATTAAAACGAACTTTTTAGCCATTAGTGCGTAATTAAAGCACCAACACGAAAGCAACCCGCCCGAAAATAAAGTAATAATTATTTTTTTAAAAATACACACCATAAAAATTAATTACTGGATAACATACTACAATGCGCACGTTTCGGCACATAAACGGAAACCTCTCGATTTCCTTTTCTTTGGATTCATATATTTTAAAAAGCATTCAAATATATAACCAGTTTAATGTATTGAATTTATTATATTAAAATGTATATACCTTAAAAATATACATTAGCTCTGTAAATCTTATATGATTGCAGAGGGTGTCTATTTTAAACCATTTTATTAATTTGCGGTTACGTTAATTGTGTTAGTTTTGGGAATAATATAAAATGAGTGAAGGACAGACCAACAACACCCTTGTAAATAAAAATATGCAAAGGAAAAGTAACTTAATAGATTTTCTAAGCCCATATTTAATTTCGGCTTTCCAGGTAAAATTTGCCCTTACTCAGGAAGCGACATTACAACGAAACCGTCTCGATCGTGTTGATCTGAAACGATGTTGGGGGGCCGCGGACTCCGGCTGGCATTTACTCAGGTCACCGTGTCCGGGTAGCAAATTCCCTCCATATTGATCGCCTAGAGAAATTCTTCTTGTAGCAGGAACACGCCCACTTCGGCACTGGAGCGAGCCATTAAAAATGCATTATTTTCCAAGTGACATCCATTTACACTGCAGGGGACACGATCATTTGAATACATTTCAGGCAGAAATCAAGTATTTGTTTAAACTGCTGTTATGCCCGGAAGACGTGGCACTGGAAGAAGTTTCGTGTGTTGCGGGTGGCGTACGGATCACTCGGTGATATACGCTGATGTGATGCATCCATAGCTAACGTGCACCATCACCCACCATGTGCTTTTATACACACGGCAAGTCGGCGCTCCGATCTCTTAATAAAACCGACGGTGAAAATGGCAACTTTGTGACTCGGACTCCCACTGCCTGCTCCCTCGCCGGTTCCCACTTCACGTCGAGAGCAGCTTTCATTTACATACCATCCTTGTCAATTAATTAAACTTCTTCCTTTATTCACACAAACCAATTAGCATGAGATAAATATGCATTAGTAGTCTTGTTTCACAATTCGCCATATTCTATTTAACATGCTTCGTCGTTAACAGCGTTAATTTGCATCCAGTGTAATTTAATTGAGTGTTAATGAGGTACCTTTATGTGGCGCTTTGAGGAGGTGCGTTCAAAAGGCACCGTATCCGTAACAAACGAGGGGGTGCCGCGCTAATCTTTACTGCCGCAACATAATAATAATAATAATAATACTTATTATTATTATTATTATTATGAACGAAATATAATAATAATAATAATAATAATAATAATAATAATAATAGGCCAATAAATTTCGAAGCTCCAGTCGCTTCAGCGTCGGGATTACCAGCCGCCAGCGGTCGTCGGTATAAATAAAATACCACATTGTCCTTATAATAGTGATACTGCCCTTATCAGGCCCCTCAGCGAGCATCACTCGCGTATTACGGACAGTCAGAATAAAATTTCAAAGCGAAAGCATGAAATGCAATAACGGATGCAAACCGTATTAACTTAATTATTAGTCTGCAAGAAAGTGCCGATCTGACTGACATTTTTTTAAATTCATTTATACCGATCATATCTGATTCGGTTAGTTTATTATCCGTCCTTTACTGAACTTAATGAATTCATTAAGGAATAATATTGGCATAACGAGAGAGCCATGCATCAATTTAAAAACATAACGTTAAATAATGCGCAGTTTAGCATATTTCTATCAACTTACATTGATATTACCGTTCTTAAAATTTGGACCGATGCCGGAACATTTATATTAGTTTAATTTAATTAAATCAAGGCATATGTTCGATTTTTAGCCATTAAAAACTCCGCCTTATGGTGTAATTCCAAAAAATATCACCAAGGTCAACGACTGAAAGAGAAGCCAACGGCTTTTAATTAAGGAGCGAATGTTTTATTGTGTGGCGCGTGAGCGGATGCCGGACCCCGCGCGGAGCTGCGCGTGAGCGGATGCCGGACCCCGCGCGCTTCTGCACCGCACCATGGCCGTTTATTATCACACTGCATGCTTTACGCCTCTACTTTCCAATCGATTTATCTTTGCTTCAGATATACTTCACTAAAATTAACATGCATACTTAAGTTTCACCAGCTCTCCAAGTTTACAAAGTCGAACTGATATTGCTCTTTTTAAAAAGTATTTTCACAATTTCATAAAGATTAATAGCAAAAAGCTATTAGGTTATAATAGTTTCACCGAAAACGCAGACCACCTGAAGGACCGTAAATCCCATGTCTCCGCTTGTCCTCGGCGCCAGCAAATATGCGATTGTTAACATTTGAATCCTGTATTACATTGAACACGTGTGTTTATACAATTACCGGGACCTCCCAATTAAGATTAACATTGAAATGTTTGTAGCAGGCAAAGTTAAACTTCATTAAAATTTCTAAATTTCACTTGTGTCTGGCGACCAATTGCTAGAGAGGCTAAGTGGGTGGAAGATTGATGGATGGATGGATTTTGCTACATTGTGTTACATGGCAGTTGTTGTGCAAATCTGAAATATGTCCCTCCACAAGCCTGTATTTTACTCAGCCAAATAGCGAGAATTTTCACAAAGAAAGAAAAAAGCTGCGGTATTTGGAAAGGCGTGATAGCGGCTTGACGCGCTGGCGCTGCGGCCGTGCAGAGGCCGCTTGAAGCGGCCGCTGGCCAGGCGCACTAAGCAGAAAGCCCAGAGGCATTATGCAGCCAATCCGTTTGCCGGACACTAAATTCTTTACAGGAACAATGTGCAGAATGTATGAAAAGGGAAGTATAAGGAGGAGTGGGGGGGGGTGTCCCGGCCAGAGGCGGGGTGTCACCCAAGCGGGGGCCAAGTCACTTGACCTCCCTGGGCTCAGACCCACCCTGCTGTAATACAAACTGACTGGACCCCCCCCCCCCCACACATCACTCTCTCTGTCTTTCTGTATCACACACTCACACACACAGTCAAACACTCTCTCAATCACTCCACTGCTGGCAGAAAGGTGGGCTAACAGAGTCCACCCCATCAAGGGATGTCACACGGTCTGTGGACTCCCGTCCCTGCCAAAGAGGGCACCCCACAGGGCAACATGGCCGCCATTGCCCTCACACTGCTGCCTGTATTCTGAGTGATACCTGGGGGGACACCAAGGCCACACCTTCTGGGAGTGCCTAGGCCACGCCTTCCACTACACCTTCTGGGAGTGGTTAGGCCACGCCCTTCGGTGGAGTGCTTAGGCCACACCCAGTAGGTGTGCTTAGGCCACAACCATTGGGGAGTTCTTAGGCCACGCCCTTCAGGGAGTGCCTAGGCCACGTCTTCTACGCCTTCTGGGAGTGCCTTGGCCACACCCTTTTGGGAGTACCTAGGCCATGCCTTCTACTTTGCCTTCTGGGAGTGCTTAGGCCATGCCCATCAGGGTGTGCCTAGGGCACGCCTTCTGTGAATGCCTAGGACAGCTTTGGTGGCTGGGGGAGGTCCCTTGTCGGTATGGCATCTGCGATTTCACGGCAGACTGGGTGGCACTGTTGAGCTGCCCGCCCCTTCAGCTGAGCTGCCCGCCCCCGGCATTCTTTCCCAAGGTCCCCTGATGCCCCCCCACCCCTACTCTCCCTCCCACACAGACAGACACACACTAACACACACATGTCAGTGCCCCCCACCCCCACCACCGAGGAGCGTCCACAGGCTGCCTCCCCGTCAGCTTCCCCGGTGACTTCATGCCACAGTCACCTTCCGCCTAAGACTGTTCCGATTAAGACAAAGTCCTGAAATCTATCCAGGGGGCGTAATTGGCCCTCTGACGGCAGGCCTGAATGATGGCGGCCTTCTTAACGATCCCCGAGTCAAACTAAATTTCCTAACCTTTATGTCGCTCTGCAATGGCTTTTTCCCCGAACGGGCAAAAGGGAAAAAATGTTATTTAAGTGTAAAGACTGCTGACAGTCCGCTTCACAGCCACACCACGGCACCAGGAAAACAAAGTGGCCGGCACCACAGCCCGGACCGGCCCAGGCCGAGACGCCACATCTCACCACATGATGGAGACTCGCTTCTTTGAGTTGGATCAGGAGGATGCCGTTAAACGAACAGGGATTACACAACTGCACCTCACAGCTCAGGAAGCGCGGTAGCAGAATGGAGACCGTTGGACGGGTGGTGAGAGGCCCCCCCGAAGCCCATGCTCTTCCTATCATAAATCTCTCTCTGTTTCCACATCAATGTTCTACAAGTACCATGCATGACGTGCACCTGAGCCCTGCATCACTGTGCTAGTCCTGCAGACGTAGAGAGTGTGAGCATCACTGGGCGTCACTGAGGAGTCACTGCCGAGTCAGAGCAGAGTCACTAACCAGTTATGGCCAAGTCACGGCAGAGTTACAGCCTAGTCAAGGTGGAGTTATAGCCGAGTCACCGAGGAGTCATAACTGAGTTATGGCTGAAACACGGTGGAGGTGCAGTCATGGCCAAGACAGCCAATTCATGGCAGAGTTATAGCAAATTCATAGCTGAATCACGGCAGGCAGTTCCAACTGCAGGAAGACCTTCAGTATTTTTCTCTCTAATGATGTTGTAATGTATCACAATACATCCATGTAAAGTGCCTTGGGATGACTCTGATGTGAAAGGCGCTATATAAACATTTTTTTATTGAATTGAATTGACCAGAATGTGGCCCAACTTGCAGGTCCCCACCATGGTTAGCTCATCTCGGAACTGTCATTTTCATTCAGAGTCTACAGAACCACTCATGCCACCAATCCCACAATCCCTGAGGGCAAGGAGTCCCTTTAAACGGAAAACGTGGCTTTGGTGTGACGTCCGAGCACAGTACGAACACAGCATCCTGAGAAAGGCTGGACATGTTCCCCTCTCTCACGGTCCCCCCGCCCCCCCGCACCTTCGTTAATATGCAGTGTGGTGACTTTTCACTCCCTCTCTAAGGAGTACTTAATAAAATGTGAGTCTGCGGCCCCCACAAAGGAGTGCTCCGCGTCAGCCGTTCTCATTAGCATGAGAGAGGACTCAGCTTTCACAGGAATTGCCGGACAGGCACGGCTGCACCGAGCCGGGGGGCCAGGGGCTGGGAGAGCAGGGATGCCTAAGGCCGGGAGAGTGGGCCGTCCGGGACGAGGCTGGCTTACAGCTGTGTCCACAAAGCGCAGATAGCGGAGTGACCACGACGGCTCTCCGCCACAGTGCAGAGCTGGAGAGGCTGCGGGGGGCGAGCGGGCTGCTCAGCCACGTACTCCACCTTGTTTGTCCTCATTATCAAATTTAAACAAAATTATTAAACGCCCAGTAACCTGAGCATGTATTCATTGCCAATGAACAAAAATATACACAGATATACACACACACACGCAGGTTAGGTATCTTTGTCTTTGTGGGGACTCTCCATTCATTTCTAAGGGCATAAACCTAATCCCACCATGACGACCTTAACCCCACCCAGCCCCAACCTGACCCATAAGTAACCAAACAAAATACAAGACTTTTGGCATTTTCAGTTTTTTGGTTGCATTCGCACATTATTATAAAATTCTGGTATATTTTGTGGGGACCTGAAAAATGTCCCCAAAAACTAGAACATAAGATGTCACTGCATTGTGGGGACATTTGGTTTACAAACTAACAGATATGCATGCAGACACAGTGTAACACACACACAGACCCTTCCCGTCCCCGTCCTGCCATCCGCACTGGGCTGTTCCCTCTGCTGTTGTTCCCGTCCTGCCATCCGCACTGGGCTGTTCCCTCTGCTGTTGCCCCCGTCCTGCCATCCGCACTGGGCTGTTCCCTCTGCTGTTGTTCCCGTCCTGCCATCCGGGCTGTTCCCTCTGCTGTTGTTCCCGTCCTGCCATCCGGGCTGTTCCCTCTGCTGTTGCCCCCGTCCTGCCATCCGCACTGAGCTGTTCCCTCTGCTATTGTCCCCATCCTACCATCCACACTGAGTTGTTCCCTCTGCTGCTGTTTCCCTCCCCATCCCGGTTCTACCATCTACACGGAGCTGCTCCTTACGAGGAGCACCGCATGCTTGATTAAGTTTTAATTTCAGCAAATTACCGATTGTCAGGAGGCCACCCCAGTGAATCATGTGGACACTAAGTCATTTATCTGAGTACAAAGATGCCAGACTGTGTCCTGCCCAGCTAATCTGCCCCCTGCTGGTGGCAGGTTTCCCTCTGCAAACAAGAATCTGTACTTGCTGCGTCAGGCTGGAATCCAGGGTCACCCAGGGGGTCTGAGGGACCCGTGGACCCCGAACCCAAGGGGAACGATGGCATGATGCGTGATTCTCACATGCAGAGTAAAATGAGCACCCCCAGGCCTGGCTGGGGGAGCCCGGAATCAGCCCCTGCTGGGAGATTTACTGCAGCCTTCCATGTGACTGTCCAACAGCGCCGCCCTGCTGCTCGGACAATGGACGGAGATTAACAAGGGTTGTCACTTTCTCACTCTGCAGCTCTCTTTTTGTTCTTGTTAAAAGGTCCCCTGATTAGCGTAGGGGGGCTCGTCACTATCTGCTATCGTTCAGGCGCACCGCCACCGGTGCCGGGGGGTCACCATGGAGAAGGAGACGTTATTTTTCTCAGGGTTACAAAAAGCACCTAACAAGTTCTCACAGTAGCAGTGGGCCATAGATCTTCTTCACGGTGACGCTGCCTTATCTCACCGCCGCCTTAATGAGCTCTAATAAGGGCGCTATTTTGTAGCTACCCGCTGCTCCTATTTTATCTGCTGCCGCTTTCTCGCTATCTGTCTCTCCCTCCATCTCTCTCTCCCTCCCTCTCTCTCTCCATCGCTTTCTTTTCCTTCCCGGTTCCCACTTGGTGAATGAATCATATCTCTCCTCCTACATATGCTAACACCCACGTAATTACCGGATGCCTTAAATAATACAGGTCCTAAAACTGTCGCACAGATTACAAGCAAACAAGGCGGCCGGCCCATAACGAGGCCGTCATCGTTACGATTAATTTATCACAGGAGCCGGTGAACGAGGAGCGCCTTGAATTAATGTCAGCCAGGCAGTGGAGCCCACTGTGTCGAGAGGGAGGCCGTGGGAGGGGCCAGCCAAGCAGTGCCGGGGCAAGCTGCACTTCAGCCTACAGACAGCCTGCTGTGCTTTACATGTGGCAGCAGATGGCGCAGTGGTTAAGGCACTGGCTAGATGCCCAAACTGCTCCACCTGTAAGCAGCAATCATTAGCATAGGATGTTAAGCTGGAGGGGTTATGTCAGCGAGCTAGTCCAGCTGTGCAAACTGCAAGATCGTGGGGGGGAGGGACAGTTTAAGGGGTCAGCATGCTGCCCTGATGTGCAGGTGCACTGCCCACCATCTGCATCTTTGTTACCAAAGGACGAAAATCCCAGATGGATGATTAGTCTAGCTGGGGTGTGGGTGTCCCATAGAAGGGGGGAGAGGAGGGCAGGGTGAGGAGGGGGGGCATGGGTGTCCTGCAAAAGGCAGGGAGCGGCTGACCACAGAGGGAAGCCAGGGCGAGATCGAGTACGGGACGCAGGTGTCTGCAGAGGGAGGGCAGGATGCAGGTGTCCTGTGGAAAATGGGATGCGGGTGTCCATGAGGGAGGGTGAGGGGCAGGTGTCCCGTGGAGGGCGAAACGCGGGTGTCCCGTGGAGGATGAAACGCGGGTGCCCTGTGGAGAGCAGGGCGCGGGTGTCCGCAGAGGGAGGGCGGGACGCAGGTGTCCTGGGGAGGGCGGGGCGCGGGTACCAGCAGAGGGAGGGTGGGATGCAGGCATCTGCAGGTGGAGAGCGGGATGCAGGTGTCCCGTGGAAAGTGGGATGCGAGCGTCCACGAGGGACGGCGAGGCACGGTTGTCCCATGGAGGGCGAAACGCGGGTGTCCCATGGAGGGCAGGGCGCGGGTGTCCGCAGAGGGACGGCGGGACGCAGGTGTCCTGGGGAGGGCGGGGCGCAGGTACCAGCAGAGGGAGAGTGGGTGGGGCGCGGATGTCCGCAGAGGGAGGGCGGGACACTGGTGTCCTGGGGAGGGTGGGGCGCAGGTACCAGCAGAGGGAGGGTGGGGCGCTGGTGTCCGCAGAGGGAGGGCGGGATGCAGGTACCAGCAGAGGGAGGGTGGGGCGCGGGTGTCCTATGTGAGCGGACGTGCCCAGGGTGCGTGCGGCACTCCTGGTCCAGCGCCCTCCCCTCTGCTGAAGCTCTTAATTCATCACGCTCCTCCCTGATTGATCTTCTTCTTATTTCTCCAAGACTGCTGCCGATTTCAGCTGTGCCAAAAGCCAGGCAGAGATGGGGGGGCATCTCTAAAATCTATCAATCGTGCAGAGGGAGCGCCAAGGGCCAGGGGGGCTGGGCAGCGCTGTGTGTTCAGGACAGAGTCGGCCTGTTTGTTGTGACCTTGTTCTCTAATAATATTCATCACTGACCCACAATTCACTCCTTACCGAGTCACTGCGAAGTGACACAACTGAATAAAATCGACTGAATATTAAGAAACCTCCCGCTTGAGAACAGCCTCAGATGCTCTGTGAGCATCTGAGCTCCACTGCAGGAATCTCTCTGTGGCTCTGAAGTGGATTACCCATAAGGCCATGCTGGCTCAGCGGAGAGGGTGGGGGGAAGAGCCCGTAAGTCTGGGTTCACTGCGAAACACGTCTGCGTCAAGAGGCAGGCGGGCCCTCCTGAGGCCAATAACAATCAGTTTACCCTCATTTGTTTAATGGATTACATTCTCTATGCAGCATCAAATAAACTTTACTATGCTGAAGAAGCCAGAGGACAAAACACGGAGACCGACAGCCGCGAAGGCAGGCAGGAGGTGCAGAAAGAGGCCTTCTGCACACTTCCACCCGGAGAAGGGGAGAACACGTCGCAAGCAGAGCAGGCTCAATGTAAAAAGGGTTTAATGACTTCAGAAGATTTACAGGCCAAATGTGGCAGACAGGGGAAGCCCAGGTGGAGGGGGGGGGTTCGCTGAGAGGCTGCCACTGTGTGGTCCTGGGGGGGCAGAGACTCTTACAGGGGTCCACCACACCGAGGATGGTGGTAGGGGGGATGGGGGGCAGGAAGAAGACTAGGTGGCGAATGAGAGGGCAAGGTGACAAGGCACTAGGGAAAGGGCAATGAATTATTTATAAAGGTCCTGATGGACAGGCTGAATAAGGGGGAGAGCGAGGGAGAGAGAGAGAGTGAAGGAGAGAGAGAGGGAGAAAGAGAGGGAGAGGGGGAAAGTGAGAGGGAGGAAGAAAGAGGGACAAAGGGAGGAAGAGGGAGAGAGAGGGAAAGGGAGAAGGGGAAAGGGAGAGAGAGGGGGAGAGAGAGGGAGAAACAGAAAGAGAAGGAGAGAGAGAGAGTCCCCACCACGGCGGCTATGAAAGGCAGACAGTACACTTCTTCAAGGCATAGACTCCTGGCTGTCTGCTTAACTCCACACCAGAGCTGACTGCACAAGAACAGGGTGACCCATGGACCCAGTACACTACGGCCCGGAAGCAGAAGCAGACAGGAACAGCCCGGGAAAACAAGAGGTGCCCTGAGGGAAGGACCCGGCAGACACAGCCTTCTGCTGACATCACAGTGCATTTCTCAGATTGTTACTGTGTTTGATTCGCCCCACAGGACACTGGGATATGTGTTTAAGTAAAGCTGCCCCCCCACACACTTTAAAAAGGGCGCCTGAAATCAATGTCTCTCTGAATGGAGGTCACAAGGGCACCAGCTTGGGGAGAAGTGACAGATTTCCTCTCTAAGCGCCCCTCCCCCCTGCTGAGGTGAATTCCATGCATTTTGCCACCAGGATGCGATATTAGACGACTCACATGGAAGTGAACCCCACACCCCCGCGCGGGACACCAGCCATGAGCCTCAGTCTCTGTGACATGAGGGGTCGTTTCTGAGCAGACAGTTACAGACTGGCAATGTTTCATAAGGATCCCGTGATGAGGGGTAGAAAAAGGAGCACAGGCTCACAGGCAGGGTGCGAGGCAGTGTGGGGTGTAAGGCAGGGTGCGAGGCAGTGTGGGGTGTAGGGCAGGGTGCGAGGCAGTGTGGGGTGTAGGGCCGGGCAGGGTGCCAGGAGGTTGAGGTCCTAGGCAGTTGAGGTGCAAGGAAGGCTTAGTGCTGAGGCAGGGTGTGAGGCAGAGCAGCGTGCGAGGCAGAGCGGGGTGTGGGGTACAAGGCAGGGCAGAGTGTGAGGTGGGGTAAGGTGCAAGGCAGTCGGGGTACAAGGCGGGGTGGGGTAAGAGAAGGGTGGGGTGTGCACTGCGAGGTTCAGCATGGGGTGAGGCCGGGCAAGATGAGAGGCAGTTGGTGTAAGAGGCAGGCGGGGCAGAGTGCGAGGTGGGGTGGGGTAAGAAGCGAGAGGGGAGTGAGGTGCGAGGCAGGTGGGGTGTGGGGTACAAGGCAAGGCAAAGGGTGAGGCAGTCAGGGTGTGAGGCGGGCAGGGTGTGAGGCGGATGGGGCCCAGTCAGGGTCGCCATACTATACCCTCATCACTCTAATTATCAAATTGCTGCTTTAAGAGGCCATTGATTGATGTCATTAACTTGCTGAGTGTTTACTGATCGCAGCCCCTCCCCCCCCATCTCCCCAGCAGAGCCAACAGATCGCTGAACATCTGCAGCAGCAACAGACACACACACAGACACACACAGACACACACACAGACACACACACACACACCCCCACACACACACACACACACACACACACACACACACACACACACACACACACACACACA
>JAODLD010000049.1:440294-461199 GCA_026781065.1 Mormyrops boulengeri
GAGCGGTTTGCGAGGGGCAGAGCGGTGGGCAAGGGGCGGAGGAGTGGGGGGCAGAGCAGTGGGCGAGGGGCGGAGCAGTGGGGGGCAGAGCGGTGGGCGAGGGGCGGAGCAGTGGGGGCAGAGCGGTGGGCGAGGGCTGGAGCAGTGGGGGGCAGAGCGGTGGGCGAGGGGTGGAGCAGTGGGGGGCGGAGCACCAAGCACTGCTCTCCTGGTGCTGAATTAGCTGGAGGGAGAGAGCAGCGGGGAGGGAGGGATGAGCAGTGTAAGGGCCACAGGCAGGGCATTCTGGGAGGAAGCTCACAAGTATCTTAAGGGGGGGGGGGCAGCAGCATGAGTCTGATATGGCAGCTAAAAATGTTTGACTGCTCCTGTCACCCCGCTGTCATGTGACACCCCCCAGAAGTCCCTCCAGTCTTCCCACACACCAGTTCCCAATCAGCATAAGGGATAAGGTCATGTGACCTCCAGCACAGCAGCATGGCATGCCCACAAAGAACGCAGTCTCGGCGCAAGTGTGCTATGAGGAGGACAGGCTGAGCATTTGTGTCCCCTGAGGCTCTCATTCTCTGTACACAATTAGGTGGCATCAGAGATCACTCCAGGCCACCTGACACAGGGCCTATGTCTGGGGCTCGCTGTTGGCGGCCGGGATACGGGCTACTTACAGCGCTCAATGCGATCCTCCGGGCTGGACGAGGCCTCGCGGTCAGACAGCAGACCCGACACTGCGAAGATCTTCTTTCCAGCGTCCTCCACGGCCTTCAGGGCTCCCGGCGAGCTGGATGGGATCTGTGTCCCCCCGTAGTCATACTCCTTCCCCTCAGCATCCGAATAACGCAGGTGAGGGGAGGCCTCTGCCTCCAGGCAGCCCTTCAGGCGCTTGGCGGGTGTGAAAGCTGACTGGTAGCCAGCGGCGGCACCGTCACGCTCCTCTGGGGGCGACGCAAATGGCCGGAAGGCACCCACACCGCTGTGGTTCAGCATGCTGATGGGGGTGCAGTCCAGGTTGGGTGGGGCAAACTGGTGGTGCAGGTGGAGCAGGGAGGGCGGAAAGTCCCGGCTGGGAAACCCACCCGGCACAGCACCCTGCCGGTGGTACATGGAGGCGAACGTGTAGGAGCCGTTGGTGAAGGGGAGGTGTACCTCCTTCTCCACGGACACAGGCACACCAAAGGGGCGTGGCTGCTGGCACGGAATGGAGGCGTCGCGGCTGGCCTCAGCCGTGGAGGCCAGCACCATGAGGGCAGGCGATGCCAGTGGGTTGGGCAGGTAGGAGGAGCTCTCCATCTTAAAGGCGGCGCGGTGCAGGTCCATGAGCTGCTGAGGGAAGCCTCCTGCAACAGAGAGAAGACGGGAGCGGGGCAGCTCCGGCGAGGCAGTGAGGGACTGAGGCAGCTCCGGTGAGGTGGCAAGGCAGCGAGGCAGCTCTGGCGAGGCGGCCTTGCTGATCCTGGGAATCGTCCACACAGCTTGAAGAGATTCACAGCTCACCGCTGGCTCATCCTGAGGAGGGCGTGTTCTGCAGGGACAAGGGGCACAATTAAGCAAAGAGTGCAAAGCCAGCGGCGTCCCTCAGCCGAAAGCCGAGGCCTGGACCACAGATGAGCGGCACCATCAGAAGAAAGCCTGAGAGAAGAACTCATGTGAGTGTTTCTGCATCCTAACCTCATCCCCAAATACAGCATGACGGCTTATCCAACCAACATCTGCACGGCAAATCTGAGGGGGTGAGTAAATTAGCCAGGTTTCACCTGAAACAGCTGGAGGGAGCTGGTTTGTGAAAGTCCTGCATCCATACTCTGCCAGACCAGGTGGGCCTCGCACACAGCTGGAACTCCACGACTGTGGAACAGTCAGATCTGTAAGGATCAGCTTAGGGCCATGGTGAGGGTGTGCCTTGCCACCAGGCCTTCAAGTCACGTGCTCAGAATAACAGAAAACTCCCTAATTACCTGGAAATCTCGGTCCAGCATCCTAGTACCTGGGAATATCATCTTGGAATAAATCCAGCAGGAAGTGTGAACACATGCTGCCCCATCTGTCCAAAACAAACTGTCACAGTGCGGTGGTGACTCGGCAGAACCAGTGCATCACTGGACGGCCCCCCGGCCCTCACTGCGGCCCCAGAACTAGAAGCTGGAAAATCACAGCGAATAATAAAAGGCATGACCATGCTGATCGCGACCATGTGACGAACAGACAGCCAGTCAGATACGAGATGAGCAGCTGCTGACAGACGGCAAATACAGCAGTAAGTGCCCAGATATTTCAGTGCTATTACAGTCGCCATCGGGACACTGAGCCCACATGAAACTGACAATCCAATAAAAGGCTATCGGATCTCCCCCCGCGGGGAAGCAGGAGCAGGCAGGGCGAAGCCACTCTCCAGGGGGCGCCCCAGAGCAGACCCCTCGCCCACAGGCCTGCAGGCCCCGCACTGTCCTGGCAGTTTTACATGCGACGAGACAGTTTAATGGATCTCCATCTGAGATGTTACCGGAATGTGCACACGTATTTTCACAGCGTACATTTTTGCCGAGCATGACTGCTGTGACATCTGTAATTCCTGGGGCGTTATGTGCTCCCTGCATGATGTAAGCCAAATATTCCTATTCTGAAGGACCAGTGTCAGCTGGAGAACAAATGGACTCTGTCAGAGCTGCCTGACAGCCTGCCACGTGACCCTGGCGTCACACGCCAGTGTGTGGCTGTCACAGGGCTTTTTGCCGCCTGTCAGGTTCTTACTGATTCTTGACAGGCGTCGATGTGGTTTAAACACCTCCGAGCCCCACACTTCGGGGTGGCAAAGACCCCGAATCACTGACACTTGGGTAAAAGGCGTGTCCACTTACAGGACGGGGACGGGGCTGCGGACATCACCCAGCAAAGACCCCAAATCACTGACCACGTAGCAGCCAATGATATGACGCCAGTACCGGCATATCACGGCCAGAAAGAGGTCGGAGATGCGCAGAGGCGGCGCAGTGGCACCACCTCCACCTCCACCTCCACCTCCCTTCACAGCGCCACGCCGAGAGTGTCAGCTTCAGCAGCCAATGGGAACGAAATCGAACGATACAGAAACAGGCAAAGCGGGCGAGCAAATTGATTCATTGCGGACTAAATCATTATCAGAGTTTGCTAACCTGCTCCGGTTCCGCATTCCAGGCGCTGCGCAGCGGCGCACCTGAGCCAGCCTAATTCCAGGCTAAGCACAGATTATTTGTAAGGTGTCTGGCTTCTGGAGCTCAAAGACAGCAGACACTACAGAAGCCCCCCCCCCCCAAAAAAAAAACCTCTCGGCCTCATAGAGGATCATCACTCTGTGAAACGGGGGGAAGCGAGATATCTCCCGTCCTCCTACGAGCTCCCAGGCTGAGCCGTTTGGCAAACCACTGGATCTTCAGCGAGGACCTGCTGGCCCGGAGCGCAGAGATCGGTTCGGGGGCGCCGCAGCCCGGACAGCGCGGATCACGGCGCTGCCGTTTAATATTCATGTGCGGGAAGAAAGTTAGGAGCGAGCAGCTTTCACTCTGTTTGCCTATGTAAATGGAGAGGGGGGGGGGGGTTCGTTACTCAAGCTGCTCCTTTATGCTAAACGATTCACGAAATACAAGACATTCAACACAAACAGCTAACGGCAAACTCATACCGTGTGTAAAGATATAGGAAAAGATACTGTAACAGGACAAACAAATCCTTTGCAGTTTGTTTTCCTCAAATGATAAAATGCCGAATTCACGTGAAGCCGGAAAAGGTGGGAAATGCGGCGCTAGTCGCACATTCCACAGTAACGCGGAATTATCTGCCGGCGCGCTGCTTGCGCCGCCCGGAAACACTGAAAATGAAACCAGTATATTTTACAATTTACAAATACACCATTTATTGACCGAAAAGAAAAAAGTCTCTTCCTTGAATCTTCGGTGCCGGTCTAAGATATTTCAGATTCCTTAAATTATACAATTACACCTTAAAACTTACTATAAATTACGATGTATACTGATGAAATTATAGCCCTAATTTTAATTTACACACACACATATTATAGATAGATAGATAGATAGATAGATGCCTATTCGAGAAGTTTGGTATGTAATGCAATTAACGATAAATCAAAATTAGAGTCTTGGATCTCCTCGTGCTTAAAAATATTATTTCCTTAAAAGTAAAATACTTTGTAAAATACAAAGTTAAATACTTTTTTTGGATTAAATTTTAATTTCTTTGTTTTTTAAAAAAAAGTTTTTACAGTAAATCAGGTTTAGCTAACGTGCCGCGCCTCAGCATTCCCTCTAACACAGCCGTGAAAACAGTAACGGCTAAATAATATATATTATACCAAACACATGGGAATTTTTCATATTTGTGTGCTTTATCAAATATTAGATATTTGTTTGATAAAATATTATCAATTGTTTTATTATATTGCCTAAATCGTTTTATACATTGAACGACTATTGTTAAATACAGGATGCGCTGGCTTATTCGAGTATAAGCAAAACGATCAAGCTTATATCGGACACATTGTCTAATAAAAAATGTTTATTCCCGTCTTTATTTTCTACCTGCACCCTTTAATTTTTTTTCAGAAAATATAAAAAAGATTAAAATATAATGTACTTTTTAAATGTGGTTTTAAAATAATGCCTAGTCTTATGTGTATCGTATTTAAATATGAATGTTTAAGCACAATACAAATGCGACGCACTGCATCTTAAAAAATTGGATTAAAAATAGTAAAAAACTAGAGTGTCCTGTCGGGTGACCAGGGGACGGGTGCCGACGGGCAGCGTACCGGCAGCTCGGTTAAAAGCCGGCCGTCGGGTGACAGGTGTGGGCAGCAGCCGCACGTCAAGGCGGAGGCGCCCCGATCCCGGCGCCGGGCGCAAACACCCGACTGCCGCTCTACGTCGATAAAAACTTCAGGACGAAACCATACATACATAACCTTACGCATTTTCTCTGCACATGTAAAATATGTAAAGTTGAACATGACTTTCTTATTAGCGTTTGAATTGTTATTCCGCTTCATCTGCATGACAAATGCGCTTTAAGTGAAGTGTTTGCTGGCGCATCGGCAGCGCACAAGCGCCCGGGAACATCCGCATGGACGCGGACGCTTCATTTACTGTGGGCGTCAAGGTGCCCGTCGGGTTTGTGCGCACATGCGAGTTACAGCTACTCCGCCGGCGCACTTTTAATTTCCTCCGCACGCGTCCGTTGCTCACGTTTTGAACGCCATCCACAGCCTTTCTAATTGTTCTGCAGCAAAGAAAACGTTCAGGTCCCAGTACTCGCTCTCCGATTTTTAATTCTGCACAAATCCAGATTAAAATAACTCTGGCAATTGATCCAGAGACTGGAATCGACATTAATTTTAGTTCACTTCTCACTTCGCGCGGGGATCAATGGGGACCAATAACAGCCGACATCGCTACTGAAAAGAGCAGAAAGGAAAGAACGGCGTGGAAATCGAAACGCCGCCAAATAAATCATGTTACTTTTCTTTCGCCCTCCAGTTTCTTGTTGGTCCGCAAATTTCGCAGCCAGAAACCGAGAACCCGAAACCAAAAGACGCGCAGTCTCTTCCTGCTATAAGGCCATCAGTGGGGGAATCTATCAGGAGGAAACAAATTGAAGAGCAGACTGTGTGTGATCAGGTGCTGGAGGATGTGTACAAACAGACCTCGGTGGCCATGATCCGGAGCTGAGGGGAAAAACAGACACAGCAAACAGGCGCGACCGCTTTTCTGCAGCGCCTAGAAAGGGAGGATTCAGAGATTCAGAAATCTCTCCTCGAATAAATCACATGCATCTTACTTCAATTAAGTAATCAGCGGCACGGTTTTTTTTTTTTTTTTTCGTTTTTTCTACAAGTAAAAAATAACTTGAAATTCCTTCCATGACAGGCCTCATAAAACACTTTGCGGCACGGATCACCAGTTGATAAATGCAGTTTGTTACAAATAAAAACGGTTCTATTGACTAATAATTTTGTAATACCTCAAGTCCACTATTGTCGTTCATCTTCCCATAATTATGTTATAATTCACGTTGGCTTGATTCTTCCAATAATAATTCTCAATTAACACATGTGCTTAACTCTAACCAAACGTTTGACAGGCAATAATTTAGTGGTTTCGCTGCCCAGTGATTAAACGCTATATACCACACCAAAGGGGGAATATTTCAATGAACAATATGTGTCATGTATAAAAAAAATACTATTCGGTAGTTGCTACAGCCACAGAATGTAACGCTTAAATTAATGGTTCGGCGCTACAAATAAAACGCACTTCCTTAAAAAAAATAATGCCACAGAATGCAATAGTGTTTCTGTGCGGTTCCATACAAAAATAACTCATATCAGACAGTAAAAATATAATGATGGGAAATAAAACATTATTCAAAAGACAATATTTAATAAGAATCGACACCTAGACTGACTCCTAACGATGTCTACGAAACCGGAGTGAAATGATATTTTGGAAAAGCCAAACAGGTATCTGATCAAATATATTCATATTTTAGCGGTTATATGATATTTTTATATAGGGATTTTACAGATATATTAAACAATCCAAAAGCAGATGCCTTTATATCATAACTATTTTATTCATAACTGAATAGACCAGACAATATTTGTATATATATTTTTCTGTGTGTAATTACTAATACTGAGATATCACACTTTCAAATATTTAATAATCTTAAACGCGTTTTACTATTAAAATCGAAATAGTTTCTAATAATTTAAAGTATATAACGTTTTTGCACCCTTACAAGGACTCGTAATTTCCATGGGAAACTCTGAACATGTAAGAAGCAATATTGTTCATTCATTTACACAAATTAAAATTAGACATGCATCAAGATAACATCCTGTACCGAGTACGCGTGTGACAAAGGAGAATTAAGCTCGTGAGCTTTACGGAAACAACGTGCGCGATAAAAACTTGCGGACGGGAAGCAGCGACGTGCGATAAAAAGAGATTAAATGCGACACAAGTTCACAAGAGCTTCAATCTGCGTGCAAAGAAATGTCTGAACTTTAAAACGATCCAGTCAAAAAGTCACTTTCCATATAATGAGCAAAATCGGATATGATGGTAATTTCAAACACGGCCGTTTAATTACTCTTCTTGAACAAAAATATCAGTTATAATAATTAATCGGTCACAATACAATTCTAAATAACGTTCTTACTTTGCCGACAATATCGAGCAGCAGAACAAACTCGTGTGCGGTTAATCTCTTCGTTTGAAAGACTTGCTCATTGTTCCCGGCGTAATATTTGCCCGCTTTTGCCGAACCAGCCCGCGTCTGGGATCCGCTTCCTTAAGTTCACTTCAGCGGAAAACGGCTAAATCATGTCCAGTGACTGCAGGCCGGATGTAAACTGTACTCAGCCGCACTAAACAGGTGTTTCCGCCACTGCAGGACAACAGTCACCCGAGGAAATCAGAACTGCACATTGACACCTGCACCTTACATTTACAAATATCAAGGCCCTTTAAGTATGGAGATGTGAGGCACTTAGATAACAGACACGAACAATCGGTGAAAAATACAACAAACATGTGAATCAATCAAAGAAATTTTCACAGGAGATAATTATTCGTCCAATTTGTATTATACATGATCGATATATGCTACAAATTCCATATGTATAGAATATTATATATGAAGTATATTGAAAATGTATAAGGGTTTAGACATCATTTCATCAAGAAAATCTCTCCCAAATGAATTAGAATCAAATCTAAGTTAAACCGTTTGCAAAGCTTTAGTGGCATTAAAACAAAACAACGATTCGAGTTTTATACTGTGACTCATAATATGTGGCTGGGTTTATTGAAATGCGCGGGTTTATTTAAATGTGTGGATTTATTTAAATGTGTGGATTTATAAATTACATCATAATTATAGTTAGCCTACAGAAAGAAAGTGAATTAGCCATAAATCATGGCATATTATTGTTACTGTTTAATCGTACATAAAAAAAAAATAGTTATCTCAATGTTTAAAATTTATTTATGTTTTACTTCGATGATAGTTGTCATTTAGTAGTTTAATTTTGCGGTGCACTATGACAGCACAAAAGAATCCCCGTGTGTGTAGATGGAAACACGTGTGAAAGTTACATTTGCCTAAAAGACTAAAGCGCCTAAGCTGGACTGTCAGACGCGCGTGATGAAAGTTTGGGGGAAACGCCGAGTTGAAAACTCTGCCAAAGTTTCCGAAGACAAACCATAGCAACAGAAATACTCAACACACACACAGGCAGAGGCGAGCAAAGTGGACGAAAGCTTTTAAATGGCAAATACTGAAACTACTTCTCGAGCATTTAAATATTCCAGATGTGTCACAAAGCTTTGTGCGGCGAGCGAACATCTAAATGTGTCAATACGGATCAATGATCAAAAGTAACAATTATCGACGACCTATCCATAGGAAAATGAAAGCGGTAATTAAAGATATAGTTCAACTGCCAGTTTAAATGAAACTTAATGCCGAAACACGCAAAACGCGTTTATTTCTGTAACGGGCTTGAGTAAAACTGCGGCTTGCACATTAAAATCACCATAGAAGTTAAGCGGTAACAGTTGAAAATGTAGCCCGTGTGAAGCCTCTCCGGAGCACTTACTGTGTTAAAAAGCATGCGGTCCCTCCGGACGTCCCCGGATGCCCCTGATCCTGGCGCACACGGAACAGAGTGAGAGCCCGGCTCTGGACGCCGCCGTGCCGGATCAGGCTGTGCCCTGACTGTGCGCTAGATCAGGCTGTGCCTCGCCTGTGTGCCGGACCCGCTATCATTCACCGAAGAGGAGGAATTTTTGTCGAGAAGCAGAAAAGCGAAGAAAAGGAGAGAGATGGGATGTGGAGCTGGAGTGGCGCTCGGAGGTGCGTGTGAGGCGCAGTGCTGCCGCTCAGCGCCGGATCCGCTCATTGACTGACGCTCCCCCCGTCTCTGCGCCTTCCCACCTTTGGCTTCCCCTTCGGGGCTTTCTGTCGCTTTGTGAAAACCCAGCCAATGCTCTCAGGGAAAATAATGTGTCGGCAAAACAACGCAAAACATCTCACCTTAAAAACATGTTACATTTTTTGCCTGCGATTTATAAACCATTGACCGGTGGGTAATGTTATACTTGACCTGGGAGTTACCTTGTACCGAAGAAACCTTAAACGAAGCGTCGTTAATATTACGACGTACGGATGCTAATAAGCATAAATAAACAAGTGGCGCTGTGTGTAGCGCTTTAGGTGGAAACACTGACGGATAAGGGGGAAAATAACTTTTTAAAGCAGATTACAAGCGATGTTTGTCTCAAACAAGTTTATTTAGCTTTAGTCCCGCAAGGCACTTCCAAAAACACCAACATAAATCCGTTTTTACCCCCAAAACACTCACGTCCTTCTAGCTGGCCGAAACTAAAACGGAAAGTGATTTAGGGTGAGCATGCAGGCACCTCTGCTGCGGTGCCCTGCCGTCACAAACACGCTGACGGCTGAGCCCCAGCCGGGATGTTTAAGCTGCCACTGGTCCGGGCAGCTCCGTGCTACACCCCCTATCGGACAGCCGTTGAATCGCAGCGCGGGGCTCATTCCGGCGAAATTTAATGGCTCGGTTGTTCATATCTTTTGTAGGAGGTTTTGTCCGGATTAACATCCTGAGTTTGGTCACTCGGCCACTGTAGTAAACAATACCACTCAGTATAGCCGTCTATCGCTCGGCCTACGGTCCAAGTATGTCTTTATTGTGTTGTCTCAGCTTAAGAAGATGGAGCAAATGGGATTTAGTCCCTTTGATGATAACATCTCTTCAGCTCGGTAGAGTCCATAGGGGTTGACAGCAATTAATGTTTACCAAAGAGCAACAAGGAGTGTTTGAGGGCCAGTCAAATTACAGCCCAGCCTGCAGCTCCGGCTCTGCCACCTCCGCTTACAGCTGACGGCCGCCCGCCCGCGAGGAAAGACGGAGCTGCATGACACGTCATCTCTTAAACGGCCACGCGCCGCTGCTGCTCCCCGTCATCATCGTCATCATCATCATTATTATTCTTATCGATAACAAAAATATTAATAATAATAATAGGCGCTCATATATACATATTATAATTTAAAAATAAAGGGATTTTCCAGTATAATTTCATGTACACGCTATTTGTTTCCTAAATTTGGATTTTAGTATCTTGTTTTATTTCTTGCCAGTTTTCAAGGTAAAATACAGTACAGACAATTTTAATGCAAAGGTTATTTCTTTAGAGAAAGTATAAATTGTAACACTGAAACATTCCCTTGATGTAGATGATATCTGCAGGGTGTTCAGAAGGTGAGTCTGCCTCAGCTACTGCCAATGTGTCAGGCCAGTGACCCAAGGTCTTTGTTCTCCAAGGCAGCCCAAATGCACCAGATCCCATGTCTGTTCAGTGCTCTTCCCACTGGACCTGGGGCCAATCGATAGTTATTTTCTTACTATAGAACAGTGCAGGGCCATGCGTTGGATCGAGGTTTCCCTGTGTACTCATTTGTTTATTATGCATAACACAGTCAATGTGGGGAAACTCAGAAATGGGTTACGGATGGAAAGACCAATGTCCATTCATACTTTATGATACCTGTGTTTGGGGAAATAACAGGTGGTCTATATCCAAACCATGTTACAGAAACAGGGGACATGACTGTGCTTGTGAAATTACAGGCGGTCTGTGTTTGTGAAATAATGGATGGTGAGTCTTTCTGAAATAACAGGTGGTCTATTTTTGAGAAATGACACATAGTCTGCATTTCTGAAATACCAGGTGGCCTGTGTTTGTGAAATAACAGGCAGTCTGGGTTTTTGAAATAATGGGTGGTATGTGTTTATGAAATAACAAGTGGCCTGTGGTTGTGAAATAACAGGCGGTCTACATTTGTAAAGTACTTGTCTTTATTCACACCAGACAGATGCAGCACAACTGTGCTACAGTCATGGGTCATCCCAGTGCTTGTGAAATTACAGGTAGTCTGTTTTTGTGAAAATGCAGGTGGTCTGTTCTGGTGAAATGACAAGTGGTCTGGATGCAACCAGCATCACAGTTGGTCTCCAACAAGGTCTCGAGTGTCACACATGAATGTCTAGATCTCACTTTCATTATGGATCTGAACAGCATCACTAGTAACAGGAGCGTGGCCTCCTTTAAGGGAAATGTTTGTGTGGTCATCTGGCTCCTGGATCACCTGCAATCCAAAAGGCCAGTTACTGTTTTAAACAATACAACTAAATTCAATGGGCTTCCCCTTTAAATAATCATATTTGTCCAGGGTGACCTGATCCTAGTTTGTCATTAATTAATCATGTTGTATATGTTTATGCTTGTCTGAGTGATTTTGGCTGTTGTTGCTGAATTCAGTCTCTGCGCAGAGATTCACTTAAACACTGTTGTGGGAAACAGGTTCAGTCGCGCATAGTGAGAATCCGTCTGCCAGCAGCTGATCGCGTGAGTAGCGATATGTGTGATTATGACGCATGAGCGGCAGCGAGCGGCCGGGAAGGCCTCTTTCTGAGGAAGGCTACTCTTCCCGCCGCTGTGTGGGGCCACAGAATAAAGCTGTGATTGGCTGCTGAATCTCACCACCTATTTTACCTTCTGGCTAATGCAGAAATGCACTGAAACACAGAGATAGCAAGGAGAACAAGAGAGCAGCTGTCATTTCACATTGAGAATCAAGCCCAAACAGGGCAAACAGGAATGCAGCGAAAACGTGGCAGGCCAGTGCCAGGCCAGTGCCAGGCCAGTGCTAGGCCAGTGCCAGGCCAGCACAACCAGAACCATGGAGGGCGTGTGCCTTTGATAGCCACCGCTTCCAGTCGCTGGGCGTCAGGGGCACTACTGGTGGATCTCAGCATGATGACAAAGCCATTATCACCCCTTGTCTTGCTAATTTGCTTGTTTGTATCTCAATGAAATGGAAAAGGGCCATCGGTGGTCACTCTCTCTTTCATTGTGGCAGTGAACCCCCTGGCCCAGCCCGGCCAGGCTCAACCCAGGCCGTCACTCCCCCACCGTGTCCAACGTGTCGGAGATTTATGAGAGCTCCGCTAAAGTGGCGGCCCGGTTATTGCTGTGGTTTCGGTTACCAAGACTTCATATGTACGGTGAAAACATCTATAAATAAACACAATGCGACGGCAAAACAACAAACTGCTCAGCTTAGCTGGGGTCAGGATGTCGCCCAGGACAATTACAAATTCAATTGCATTATAACTTCATTAGGTTGGTGTGGAACAGAAGGCCGCTGATCTATCGCACTCAGGTACAGCCGGAATGGTACTGAAAACCCAATTGCTCCTGACCAGTAGTGGCAACATGATGTTTCTTACACATCATCCACCCATTCTCTGTACCCACTTGTCCTATTCTGGGTTGCAGGAGGCCCAGAGCCCATCCTGGAAACTACAGGAGCAAGGCAGGGAACAACCCAGGATGGGGCACCAACCCATCACAGGACACACATGCCATTTGGTAACTCTAATTAACCTCAGCATGTTTTTGGACTGTAGGGGGGAAACTGGAGAACCCATAAGAAAGTCCACACACATGGAACCCTTGTAGAGACTCGAACCCTGATCCCAGAGGTGTAAGGTGACAATACTAACCACAGCACCACCATGTCCCCCACGCTCACGGCCCAGGAAGTTAAGCATTTCTTACACATCACATGAAGTAAAATATTTCTTGCACATCACAGGATGTTCAACGTTTCTTCCACCTCACAGGGACTGAAATGTTCCCTGACTACCCTAAGATGATCATCTCCGGAATGTGACTCATTATACGCTTAAATGACAACACCCTCTGCTCCAGCTAACCTGCATGAAAAATTTTGCTGTTATTTTGCAGTAAAATTGTATGAAAGCTACTAGTGGTATTTTAAGCAGAACAAAAACATTTGTTTTGCTAAGCAAATTTCCTGCCATGTAGCACACATTGAATGATTCAGATATATGGATCAAATCATTTATTTTTATTAAAGTTCTTTGTAAAACTTCCAATTTTTCATTAATGTAATTTCTCTCTCCCCCCAGCTAGTCTGAAGGCTCCTCAGCAATAATCTAATGTGACGTGCAATTTCCATTGCACAGATGATGACCACTCTGACGCCTTCATCCACACTGCCAGCCTGTTAAAGAACAAAGAGACATATGTTCCCAGCCAATTAATACCAGTTAGGGCATATTTAACAGTGTCCGTGTTACACACAAAAACATTAAATACAATTTTCACCATAAATAGGAAAATGAGCATGTTTGGGAGGCCGAATCGACGGCTCGAGCTCATAACAACCTGACGCCTGGAAACACAGCGGTGAAGCCTTTTCCGGTGTTAAACAAAAGAGGGACACTCTGCTGGTGTTTCTGACACTGTTCCCGTTATTGCCTGTCCTGCTAATCTCCGCTAATCATCCTCCCGGCACCACTTCACACAATCGTGTCATGCCTATAAAGACTGGGGGTTCTGAACGCACAGCACACGGCTCTGTGTGGGTCACGGTCAGACGTGATTCCCCAGATTGAGGTGATACCTAAAGAGCGAGGAGAGCAAAGAGGAAACCGCACGTACAGCTAATAAGGAACGGTCACCTGCCATCAGAGCTGCCTGCGGCCCTTTTTTCCTGTTGATAAGATGCTGAGACCATGTCACCGTGGATACGGTCGGCTTTGTGTCTGCCTGCCGTGCGCGGGGGGGGCAGTCCATGCCACTGTTGCCTAGGTACCCTGTCTGTTGTTGTGATGTGCTGTAATTGACCACCTGATCGAATCACACAAAGATAACCGGACCAGTTGCTAATTACTCTGTACAGAAGTACTCTGACATGACAGGGACATCAATGGGACCTCACAAAAGGGAAAGGTCACTCTGTGCATCAGGTCAGAGGTCGTAGCATTAAATTATGCTGATTGGTGTAAATAATAACAATAATGGCAAGTGCAAATATATCAGGATTTCCACAGTAGCTAATGTGACAATGGGGGGGGGGGGGCACTTGGACATTATACACAGTCCATCCAAATGCCCCCACCACCACCACCACCACCACCACTACCACTGGCAGTCCAAGTCCATGGACCATCCAAACATGTCCCCCGACACTGACAGGCCACCTCCACAGTCAATTTGGACGCATGCCTCCATCCCTGAGACATCATGTCCAGGGTCCATTCTGACACCCACCCTCAGCCCTGAGACACCACGTCCAGGGTCCATTCTGACACCCGCCCTCAGCCCTGAGACGCCACGTCCAGGGTCCATTCTGACACCCGCCCTCAGCCCTGAGACGCCACGTCCAGGGTCCATTCTGACTCCCACCCTCAGCCCTGAGACGCCACGTCCAGGGTCCATTCTGACACCCGCCCTCAGCCCTGAGACGCCACGTCCACAATCCATCTGGGCCCCCACCCTCAGCATTGACACGCTGCATCTATTGTCCATTCAGAGTCCAGGACAAAGTCTAGGGCCAGTTCACACAAACACTGTTCACGCAGAACTGGGGCCAGACACAAGGTCTCCTAGGGTCTGTGTGTGAGGCGAAGAGATGGGCAAGCTGCCTGCACACATCTCAGTGAAGAGGCTGTGTCCCTCGTGGACCAGGTATGGCCCCTCACTGTGGCCCCTCACTGTGGTCCCCCTCCTAAGCTACTGCAGCCTACGGTGCTGTTTCTACCCACCATTCGGAGAGGCTCTCCTCTTGCTTTTTCTTATTCTACATTAAATTTCAGCTTTTTCATTTCAAAGCCAGTGAAAACATTGCATTACACAGTACTCTGGGCAACAGTTTGTGTCAACTGTAGAATCAATAAAAATGTATGGAAAGAAAGCTGCGTGGATGCAGAATAGGATAAAATCATTTACTTTCCTCTGAAGAGATGTGTTTGTTCATCTACTCACAGGGCCAAAACTCACATAAATCAGCAGAATACTTGCTGATCTGATATGGTGTGAAAGGTGAAGGATGCTGTTATCGTCACAGAACGGTTAGTGCAGACCTGCCATACTAACACAGGCCACCGGAGGCGCTGCGTCAGAGCTGGCCATCTGTGGATGAACTAAAATTTGCCCTCTCTGCTTGTTTTTGCCTCTTTGATGTTTTTTCTTTTCCGTCCACGCCTTTATCGATCTCACTCCAAGCTGGCCTCAATTATGTCATTTACACTGTAGGAGAATTCCTGACCAAGGAGTCAAAGCCCTCCACCCAGTTTTCATCCATCTCTCCCCACCTCTTATCCTTCTGTTCACTTGCCTTCTAGCCATCTCTTAGCCCACATTTTATCCATTTCTCCACCTGAATTTTATCCATCTCTCAGCCCACATTTTATCCATTTCTCCACCTGAATTTTATCCATCTCTTAGCCCACATTTTATCCATTTCTCTACCTGAATTTTATCCATCTCTCCACCCACCTGCGTTTTATCCATTTCTCTGCCTACACTTTATAGATCTTCCAACCTGAATTTTATCCATCTTTACCCCCACCCTTTAACCATTTCTCCACCCACATTTTATTAATCTCTCCACCTGCCTTTTATCCATCTTTCCACCCTCTTTTTATCCATTTCTCCACCTGCACTTTCTTCATCTCTCCACCCACATTTTATTCATCTCTCCACCTGCCTTTTATCCATCTTTCCACCCTATTTTTATCCATTCCTCCACCTGTGTTTCCTCCATCTCTACACCTGCCACTTATCCATCTCTCCACCTGTGTCCTCCCCATCTCTCCACCCAGGTTTTATCCATCTCTTCATGTCCTTACTCTTCTGCCAAGTACCCCAGCTAATATGACAGTGTAAACGCAATTTACTGATGTCACTGCAGCTGAATAATTACTTTTCACAGCATTTTAGATATTGACACAGTTAAACGAACAGCAGGGGACTGTGCACAACTGCAGCGTAACAGACAATATATTCACAGGCCCTGTTTAATGCCGTGAATGACGCCGGCAGGCCTGTGTTTAAAGTGACACCCCCTGGCGTCATTTATCTTTGGAAGTGTACTACCGAGAACGGTGCGACGGAACATGCCAGAAGACAGCCCATGACACGGTGTCTGACTTTTAATCACCTTCGCATCCGCAGGCAGCTTTGGGAAATATTAATGGACACGTCATTACAGTCACCAGTGAGAAGGGAAGCTGTGTGCGGGGGGGGGGCTCATCGATAGAAGAAGGTACTCTGCACAATAAACACAGGTGATAGATCTGGTATTCCCATGTCAGTTATGGACGTGTCACTATGAGCTTTTTGCTACGCACAAGTGTAGAGTGAGTTTGTAAAATGCAGGCATATACGTCTGGAAAGCAAAACAGAGAGATGGGCCAGCGAGAAAAATGACAAAAAAAAGGCCAGGTGGGACGGCAGCGGCGGAAGAGGCTGTGATCAGTATTCTGTGACATGGCGGCAGGGAGCCGCGGAGGACAGATGCTGCTTGGTGAGGCCGCTGGCCGGAGTGAGTGTGGATGCCGCTTGGCGAGGCCGCTGGCCGGAGTGAGCGTGGATGCCACTTGGCGAGGCCACTGGCCGGAGTGAGCGTGGATGCTGCTTGGCGAGGCCGCTGGCCGGGGTGAGTGTGGATGCCGCTGGCCGGAGTGAGCGTGGATGCCGCTTGGCGAGGCCGCTGGCCGGAGTGAGCGTGGATGTCGCTTGGCGAGGCCGCTGGCCGGAGTGAGTGTGGATGCCGCTTGGCGAGGCCGCTGGCCGGAGTGAGTGTGGATGCCGCTCAGCCTGCCCCAGTCACTCTGTCACCAGCTTTTAGTATCGGGACCCTTCATTACATTCATGCCGAGGACCTGGAGTGCGTTGGCAGCCTGTGGGAGAGAGCGCCCCCAACTGAGGAAGTGGGAATCTCAGTCCTCAAAAATGGCTCGCAAACGGATTCCCAGTGAGCTCAGTGCTGGCATTGGCCCATCGGCGTGGCATTTAAAGTGCCGCTAATCCGGTCCACATGTATGGTATTCCTGCGGGAATTGGGGGCACCGCTCATTAGTGAGGTGCTCTGGTCAGGTGCCGCTACCTGGGTATTTGCGGCTGCCGGGGACGTGCTGGGCCCCGGGAAGCCTGGCAAAGGTGTTTCATTACATACGTGGCAACATACAGCCCACGTGAGTGCAGTCATCATGCACAGGCATAGTGCGGATTCTCGGGCGCCTCCACAGGTGCCCACATCAAACGGTCTGCCTCTTCCAGCTCTTAACTGCTCCCAGGACATTGGGGGGTGGGCAGGGGGCTAACATGTAATGAAAAAGCCCACCTGACCCCCGGCCCCCGCCCACAGTGAGAAGCCGGTGCACCCCCTCACCGTGTCTAACGTGTCGGAGATTTATGTGAGCTCAGCTAAATTGGCAGCTCGATCACTGCTGTGGTTTCGGTTACCAAGACTTACGGTGAAAACATCTATAAATATTCACAATGCGATGGCAAAACAACAAACTGCTCAGCTTAGCTTAGGTCAGGATGTCGCCCAGGACAATTACAAATTCAATCAGCTATTAATTACATGAATCAGGTCATTCATGGAAGACCTTGTGAACGTCACAGAAGCAGGGTCCAGGTTGACATGGCTTTCTGAAATTTTGAGTCTGGACAGGAACCCATTGTGAGGAGTGTGAAACAGCCCCCAGGGGCCTCTACAGTCAGTAGGTTCAGCCATGAATCTTGTGGCATGTGGAACATCTTCCATCTTCCACCTTTACATCATGAGTCTGAGAAGGTGCGAGAACCTGCAGCCCAGCCCTGTCCATGCAGAGCAATCATGCTGTAGCTGGAGATCATGTGGGCTGGCTGCTGAGATGCAGGTGATGCCGCCGGAATGTGAGTGCCCTCCAAAAGAGAGCATGAGGGATACTGCACTAACTGATGCGAGCAGACCGTGCAGATCCTGCAGAAGCAGAGCGCGAGGGACACTGCACTAAGCGATGCGAGCAGACCGTGCAGATCCTGCAGAAGCAGAGCGCGAGGGACACTGCAGTAAGCGATGCGAGCTGACCGTGCAGATCCTGCAGAAGCAGAGCGCGAGGGACACTGCACTAAGCGATGCGAGCGGACCGTGCAGATCCTGCAGAAGCAGAGCGCGAGGGACACTGCACTAAGCGATGCGAGCGGACCGTGCAGGTCCTGCAGAAGCAGAGCGCGAGGGACACTGAACTAAGCGATGCGAGCGGACTGTGCAGATCCTGCAGAAGCAGAGCGAGAGGGACACTGCATTAAGCGATGCGAGCAGACCGTGCAGATCCTGCAGAAGCAGAGCGTGAGGGACACTGCACTAAGCGATGCGAGCAGGTTGTGCAGATCCTGCAGAAGCAGAGCGTGGGGGACACCGCACGAAGAGATGCGAGCGGACCGTGCAGATCCTGCAGAAGCAGAGCATGAGGGACACTGCACTAAGCGATGCGAGTAGGTTGTGCAGATCCTGCAGAAGCAGAGCGTGGGGGACACTGAACTAAGCGATGCGAGCGGACTGTGCAGATCCTGCAGAAGCAGAGCGAGAGGGACACTGCACTAAGCGATGCAAGCAGGTTGTGCAGATCCTGCAGAAGCAGAGGGTGGGGGACACTGCACTAAGCGATGCGAGCGGACCGTGCAGATTCTGCAGAAGCAGAGCATGAGGGACACTGCATTAAGCGATGCGAGCGGACCGTGCGGATCCTGCAGAAGCAGAGCGTGAGGAACACTGCACTAAGCGATGCGAGCAGGTTGTGCAGATCCTGCAGAAGCAGAGCGTGAGGGACACTGTGTCTGGAACATGCTAAACCTCGCTGATGCCTGACCACATGGTCCTTAGCAGTTCCATGTGGTCCCTCACAGTCCTTTACAGCCATTCACAGTCCATCAGGGTCCCTCACGGTCCTTCACAGTCCCCCATAGTCCTTCATGGTCCCTTATGGTCCTTGACAGTCCTTCTACTGGCTGTCCTTGACTGCATAGGATAAATGGTGCTTTCCAGGGTGGGCTTGGCCTAGGGCCTTAGGGATCCTGCTATTTGTGGCCATGTTCAGCTCTTCTTCAAAGCCCACACACACAGCCATCTTCTCCTGCTAAAAATAGGTGGCTGACCTGAGCTGTCCGCCTGCTTTTACTGTGAACACACACGCGGATCGGCGTGTTCCAGTCAGAGCATGTAACCACAGCCCGGTGTACAGCTCATCCCGCCTGTCTACAGACAGCCAGACAGCTACACTGCCTGCCCAGGCCCAGGTTCAAAGCTAGAGACTGCGGGCCTTTCACATCACCGCGAATTTAACCTGACAGAATGGCATCACACTGCAAGGCAAGTGAAAGGATGGTCAGGGGGGCCGTTTGAATGATGCTTTATGTAAAAGGACAGGCAGGGGGTGCCGTTTGAATGATGCTTTATGTACAAGGTGCCGCAGCAGTCCAAAGGACACTGCAGTAATACACAGAATGTGTGTGCATTCCTTTGGGTTGGATGCCTGTCCACCAGGGCTGATCTCCTCGTTAAGAAGGTCTGCATAGCCAGCAGATGTAACAAACCAGCATCTTCATTTGGTAAACAGCAGCTGCTTTGTGACCCAGGGCAAAGGCACTAAGCTTTGTGTGAACAGAGCGAGTCATGTGACCGTAAGTCTCCTACCACACTGCCTGTGAGTACGCTGATGTAAACATGCTGAGGAACACATACACAGACGCACACATGGACGTGCACAGACAAATGCACACGCACAGACGCACACACAAACACATGTACACGCACACACAGACCCACACACACATGCACACGCATAGACACACACACACAGGCACACGCACAGACTCACAGACACGTCCACACGCACAGACGCGCGCACACAAACACATGCACAGACACACATGCACACGCAGACGCACACACACATCCCCACGCGCAGATGCACACACACATCCCCACGCGCAGACGCACACATACACATGCACACACACACATCCCCACGCGCAGATGCACACACACATCCCCACGCGCAGACGCACACATACACATGCACACACACACATGTACACACAGACACACACACACATGAACACACACAGACGCACACAGACACATGAACACACACAGACGCACACATGCACACACACAGACACATGCTGGGCATCAAAGCTCATCTGTTTAAATGTAACTTGACAATTAAAAGGCGAACAGGAAAATGCCACTGATGACCTGAAGCACAGGGCGGCTAACAAACAGGCCTCAGCGACTAGGAGATAATTCATAAGCTTTGCACTAAAATCTAATTATTTGGCCATTCAGATCTTGCAGTGCTTCTCAGCACAGCCATAAATTCATCCACCTATAAATTATACAGTGACCCCAGGTTTAAATCAAAATCACTGTCGTTTGTCCGAGGAGTGATCTTGGATCACACCATTTCTGGATATTTCCACTATCTATTTTCCTGTTACTTTCCTGCTAAATGTCTGTTTGAGGCAACCAAAGAGCTTCTGCTTGACGCTACAGGTCAGGTTCGGTTCTGTTCTTCCAGCTTATTCTGGGATTTCAACACACAGTTCAGGTTCGGTTCTGTTCTTCCAGCTTATTCTGGGATTTCAACACACAGTTCAGGTTCGGTTCTATTCTTCCTGCTTATTCTGGGATTTGCACAGGCAGCATGTATGTGTGTATGTGCGGTTGACCAGGTGGGGGCCCCTTCTTGTTCAGAGTAAATGATCCCCCCGCCAAGTTAGAGAGTCAGGTCAAGTACACAGTCACAGGTCTGCTATGAGCATGAGGATGATCCAATCGGATGCGATGGCGGCTGTCATCTCCTTATGGCTCCCAGAAAGTGCCCCCTGTGTGCTGCGGGGGGGGGGGGGGGGGGGGGGGGGGGGGGGGGGGGGGGGGGGGGGGGGGGGGGGGGGGGGGGGGGGGG
>JAODLD010000049.1:468498-479107 GCA_026781065.1 Mormyrops boulengeri
GGGGTGGGGTGGGGGGGGGGGCGGGTTATGATGCCGATATGTTAAAGTATCTGGAAGGGAGGAGGTGATCACCCGCGTGTCTCCCCAGTGTTCTGACCAGCACATAACTGGAGTACAGGTTGCTGGTCACTGTGTGTGTGTCTGGCACAGGATGCTGGTCACTATGTGTGTGTCCGGCACAGGTTGCTGGTCACTATGTGTGTGTCTGGCACAGGATGCTGGTCACTATGTGTGTGTCCGGCACAGGTTGCTGGTCACTGTGTGTGTGTCTGGCACAGGATGCTGGTCACTATGTGTGTGTCTGGCACAGGTTGCTGGTCACTGTGTGTGTGTCTGGCATAGGTTGCTGGTCACTATGTGTGTGTCTGGCACAGGCTGCTAGTCACTGTGTATGTGTCTGACATAGGCTGCTAGTCACTATTTGTGTGTCTGGCACAGGCTGCTAGTCACTATTTGTGTGTCTGGCACAGGCTGCTAGTCACTGTGTATGTGTCCGACACAGGTTGCTAGTCACTATTTGTGTGTCTGGCACAGGCTGCTAGTCACTGTGTATGTGTGTGTGCCTGAATGTGGCACAGGCTGCTGGTCAGTCACTATGTGTGTGTCTGGCACAGGTTGCTGGTCACTATGTGTGTGTCTGGCACAGGCTGCTGGTCACTATGTGTGTGTCTGGCACAGGCTGCTGGTCACTGTGTGTGTGTCTGGCACAGGCTGCTGGTCACTATGTGTATGTCTGGCACAGGCTGCTAGTCACTGTGTATGTGTCTGACACAGGCTGCTAGTCACTATTTGTGTGTCTGGCACAGGCTGCTGGTCACTATGTGTGTGTCTGGCACAGGCTGCTGGTCACTATGTGTGTGCCTGGCACAGGCTGCTGGTTACTGTGTGTGTTACGTGACTTAGGCTGCTGGTCACTGTGCATTTGTGTCTGTGTGTGTGGCACAGGCTGCTGGTCACTGTGTGTGTTGTCTGACACAAGTTGCTGGTCAATGTGTGTGCATGTCTAGCACAGACTACTGGTTACTATGTGCATGCGTGTCTGTATGTGTGGCACAGACTGTTGGACACTTTGCATGTGGGCGTATCTATGTGTATTGCACAGGCTGCTGGTCACTGTGCATGTGTATGTGTGGCACAGAGTACTGGTCACTGTTGGTTTGTGTCTGGCACAAACTGCTGGTCACTGTGCATGTGTATGTGTGGCACAGAGTACTGGTCACTGTGTGTGTCTGGCCCAGACTGCTGGTCACAGCGTGGGCCTGGCATAGGCTGCTGGTCACTGTGTGTGTGTGTGTGTGTGTGTGTGTGTGTGTGTGTGTCTTTGTGTGTTTCTGGTTGTGGCACAGACTGCTGGTCACTGTGCATGTGTATGTGTGGCGCAGACTACTGGTCACTGTGGGTGTGTCTGGCACAAACTGCTGGTCACTGTCGATGTGTCTGGCACAAACTGCTGGTCACTGTGGGTGTGTCTGGCACATGGCTCCCTCTCTAATTGCTTAGCTGATTCACGTATAATAACCAACAGTCAATAAAATAAAACACCACCATTTCTGGTCAAAAACGCCCATGGTAAAGCTGAAACTATGATACGGATGTACGTTTGAAACCCTCTATAAAAGTCTCTGACACGTCAGTGAAGAAAAATGTCTTGTTTCCTGGATATGGGGTATAAAATCTCATTGGTACATAACTCTTCTTAACAGACTGTGAATCCCACAAAAACAACTAGGTGTTGGAATGGACAGTACATTTTGTTGTAGTTTATTTGGAAATAAATCACCAATGATCAACAATGAAACTCTCAAGGGGTAAGAAAAGGATGCTTCTGTAGGCGAGTATCTCCTGACTTCAGGAGTCACAAATTGGCATGAAACAGAGTGAAACACAATAAAAACATATTAATGGCATGACAAATTTAGACTGTCTACAAAATAATTCATGTGCAATTTGTGTTTCATTTCCCTGTCTGTATATGTATGCTTGTTCTTCTGTAATGTCAACATACAGATAAGTCATGAAAAATAGATATTGGGGAGACCTAAAGGAGCATCTCCTTGAGTCAAAGTCTTCCAATTATCATTAAGATCTAACCTCTTCTCATTAAGCTGCATCAGTTTTTCAGGATTCAGTTTTCTTGGCCTTGTATTTATGTGCATGTCATGTACATGTTCATGAGAGTGAGCGTGTTCCCTTACTACACACTGAGCTGTGGGGGGGGGGGTGACAGGGTGGCAATACGACTTTGATGGGTTCATGCAATATTTATGCAGGAGTGGAGAATCACTCGCTTGACCCCAGGGGTCGGCCAATTAACTGGAACACACTTACATTTTCATGGGGATTGGTGTAGCCCCCCCAAACCCCACCCGCACTTTCTCAGAAGTGTCTGACAGCTGGAGGCCACAGAGTTGAACAAATAAGTGCATCATGTACCACACAGACCACAATATCTAACTGCAGAGATAGAAACCAAAGTGATTATGTTTGGATAGTACAGGTATTCAGTGTGTTTATGTGGACAGTGCACATATTCAGTGTGCTTGTATGTGCACAGAGCACAGTGTTTTTGAGGCCCATGCATGTATTCAGAGTGTTTATGTGGCCAGTGCAGGTATTCAGCATGTTTAGATATGCATGGTGCAGGTATTCAGTGTGTTTATGCATGGATAGTACAGGTATTCAGTGTGTTTGTATGTGGACAGTTCAGGTATTCAGTGTGTTTATGCATGGATAGTACAGGTATTCAGTGTGTTTGTATGTGGACAGTTCAGGTATTCGGTGTGTTTATATGTGAACAGTGCAGGTATATAGTGTGTTCATGTAGATAGTGCCGATATTCAGTGTGTTTGTATGTAGAAAGTGCAAGTATTCAGCTTTTTCATGTATTCAAGCAAGTTTTTATATATGGATTGTACATGCATTTTGTGTTAATGTATGGAAAGTATAGGCGTTCTATATATAATTGCATTGAGATTAGAGATATTTAGTGTGTTCATCTATGGATTCAGAGTGTTGTGGGGTAGAGGTCTGCAAACTCCTCAAGCATTGTATTTTGAGAATTTGTTTTGCCTTCAACTCATATTTAAGTCATATTTCTTACTATATGATGTTCTTACTATATGGCCTAAAATGTAGAAATCTGTGAAAAAAACTAAGCAAGCCTGTCTGAATAATCTCAAAGCAGGGACTCCAGCCATGCAAGAGACAGAATGTACCCACACCATACCGGCAGGCAAAGCTGAAGGTATAACAGATGGAACAGCATCCTTCGAACCCTAACCACTGTACTATACGTCTACACCATGTTGGTGGGTGGAGCTAAGGGTGCAGCAGAGGACACAGTGTCTTCATCGGTTTGCAAAACACCACAGTTTAATGGCAGCCACAGTGTAAGATAAAGATCTGTTTGATGAAAAGGCATCTTCAGCACAATTCATTTCTATCCCCTTTTAATGACAGCAGGTCCACTAAGATGCATCCAAATGAGAGCAAACACAGGGCTAAGTGAGTTGACAGAATGAGAATTAAGCAGCGGCACCAGGTGCCTGCAAACATCCTTGCTTAGTATGCTTAGAAAGGTTTTTGTAGTAGAAGAATTTTAACATTTTTTTTATGAATCCTTCTTTACGGAGGTATTTTAATGGCAGTAGATGACAAGCTGTACTCAGGTGATGGCGATCCATGGAATATTCTACTCAAGTGATGGGGCTCATAGAATACTCAATTCAGGTGAAGGGGACCCACAGAATACTCTACCCAGGTGATAGGGAACCGTGGAACACAAGCCTCTGACAGGATGCTCGTCCATCGCAGGACACATACACACACATCCACAGGGACACAGGCTGTGAGCCTCCGACTGGATGCTCGTCCATCGCAGGACACATACACACACATCCACCGGAACACAGGCTGTGAGCCTCCGACAGGATGCTCGTCTGTCGCGGGACACAAACACACACATCCACCGGAACACAGGCTGTGAGCCTCCGACAGGATGCTCGTCCGTCGCGGGACACATACACACACATCCACCGGAACAGAGGCTGTGAGCTTCCGACAGGATGCTCGTCCGTCGCGGGACACATACACACACATCCACCGGAACACAGGCTGTGAGCTTCCGACAGGATGCTCGTCCGTCGCGGGACACATACACACACATCCAGAGAGACACAGGCTGTGAGCAGTTTAGAACTGGCAATTCACTGAACTGCAATCATATGCTGCCGCAGAAAACCATTTTGCTTCTGTCTGTGGCCTTGGAAGAACAGCCCAGAATGATCCAGAAGGTGTTTCACAAACATATGGGCTAGACATCGGCAGAGAAAGCTACATCACTGAAGCAAGGTGGAGCACAATGTGTGTGAGCTCTGGAAGCCTCAGCTTCAGCTCCACATGAGGGGAGTCCTGAAAAGTGCTGGCAGGCTGCGTCAGGGCCTCCCTGACATCTCCCCTGAAGCTGGCCCACCTCCCCGACAATAAAATCTATCTCATAAAAAAGGTGGCCTCTGGTCACTTGATAAAACCGTCAGCCTGTTTTATTTGTCCGCTGTTCCTGGGTGCACACAGATCGATGCTGGCTGCTCACATCCCGCAACAGGTTAATCTCAGAAGCACAGCACAACTAAAGAAGATGCTTACTGTCTTCATGCCACCCGGTAGAAGCTCAGTGAGATTTGCATTGCGATCTCTTTGTTTTCCCGCTAATCTGCCATTTTATCACGGCTTTCGGTGCAGTGGCCTTTGCGCTCTTGTAGATAGCAGCACTGGCTGATATGAAGGGTCGCAGGCCGGGCTGGTGCTGCTACCTCCGTCAGAGGTCAGGAAAGGCTGATAACTCACTTCTGCAGCCAGTCAGAATATCAGGAGGGGGTGCTCTGAGCGACTCCGTCCAGTGCCCCCTCCTATCACACAGACTGCCCCGGTCGTTTCTGCAGCTACAATTGTACATGGCGGCTCAAAAAATCAAAGGAGAGATGGGAGCAGACGTGGGGGCAGAAGGCTTCACTATGATACCACCAATTACCTAAACATAAACATGTCCGGTTTCTCATGTGTCTCGGTTAATATGTCCCACACGTAATTAAACAGGAGGTTTTAACAGGAGGAGTTTTATTTCAGCTCTAAAAGGTGCCTTTAGATGCTAAGCATCAGGCAGATGGGGTTCGCGGCCTGAGAAGCTCTCTATGAACAAGTCCTTGTGGAGTTGAAAAAAATCGAAGAGGAGACAACAGGGGAAATATTTAGGCCAAATGTAAGCATCTTATAAGGAATTGGATGCAGCCGGGGGTGTCTTCTTGGCAGACACTGGGCAGCTTGGTAGAGGCACGGGGTGCAGCCACAGGAAGCAGGCACAGGGTGCAGGCACAGGAAGTAGGCGCAGGGTGCAGGAAGCAGGCGCAGGGTGCAGGAAGCAGGTGCAGGGTGCAGGCACAGGAAGCAGGCGCAGGGTACAGGAAGCAGGCACAGGGTGCAGGCACAGGAAGCAGGCGCAGGGTGCAGGCACATGAAGCAGGCGCAGGGTGCAGGCACAGGATGCAGACGCAGGATGCAGGCACAGGAAGTAGGCGCAGGGTACAGGAAGCAGGTGCAGGCACAGGAAGCAGGTACAGGAAGTAGGCACAGGGTGCAGGAAGCAGGCACAGGGTGCAGGCGCAGGAAGCAGGCACAGGGTGCAGGTACAGGAAGCAGGTACAGGGTGCAGGAAGCAGGCACAGGGTGCAGGCACAGGAAGCAAACGCAGGAAGCAGGCACAGGGTGCAGGCGCAGGAAGCAGGCACAGGGTGCAGGTACAGGAAGCAGGCACAGGGTGCAGGTACAGGAAGCAGGTATAGGGTGCAGGAAGCAGGCACAGGGTGCAGGCACAGGAAGCAGTTCTCTATTTCACTCACAAATATAAATACCCCAAAGTGTAGAAGCAGCATATATTTAATGGCTATGATTATAATAGTAATATATAGAGAGATACATAGAGATATAACAGCATTCCAGACGTATGACCACCGCCAGAGTTTCCGATTATGCACAATTATCCTTTAAGTGGTAGTGAGTTTGTCAGGACTGGCCATGTGGCACGTCAGCACCTTCTCACACTAGTCCTCAGCATCGGGGGGGGGGCATGCCCGGGGATGCTGGCAATCTTAATCTGACAGGGGGTTGCTGCAGAAGGTTCCGGCTTCCATATGAAGCCACACCGACCATCAGCCCTCAGTCCCATCAAGGCCCTGGCTGATTGCAGTAATTAAGCACCTTCTGCATGGATTTTTACTTTGACTTGAGAGCTAATAGCCAACAAATACATAAAAGCAATAAACTAATGGTGTGAGTAATTAACCAAGGCTGTAATTAAACGCATGGCAGAGCCGCGGCTCGCAATGTCAAACCCTTCAGCACTGGTGAAAGCCCACCTTCCCCGGCACCCCTACAGTCTATCCCTGGCCATTGTGGCATCATCTGCATGTATTCATGCGCTTCCAAATATTTGGTGTCTTTGCAGAAGAAAAACATTTAATTTGATTATTTCACTGCTTCTATCTGAAAAGAAAGTGTAATTTAAAAGCAATAGAAAATATTAAATCATCCTACTGGGAAGGATTACGGCTTGAGTAATTCATATTTGAATGATCAATGAGATGTTTAAGAAATGTGAAAATTACCAGTTGCATTTAATTAAATTGGGACATAGATTATGCAAGATTCTGCAGACAGTATGTACCACCATGAAGTCTGAGTTAGGAATCGGATATTTGCTAAACCGAGAACATGCCCATGCATAAATAAAGGAACAGGAGGTTCTTGCGCTTTTAACTGTTACTGTTTTACCTTGTGACTGATGTCTTAGGAGGACCAAGGGGGGTGGGGGGAGGTCATCTTTCCCAGTCTGGCTGTGGAGCTTTGATAGTTATGGACGTAGCCTGACGCTTCAGCACAGAGATGCTGCTCGAATCCCTCTTGTTCCAGCATTTCTGTAAAAAGCTGCACCTCTGGGGAAGGAATAGTGGCCTCAGGTTGTCAGTGGCCGCCTCCACCCAGCACTTATGGCCCCATTCAACCATGAGATCCCAGGCATCAACATTCTTGCACCTTCCTATATCCACTTTCTCCCTCTATCCTTACCTGCTGTCATCCATCACACCCATCCATCACAACCTGCATCTGCCCTCACCTACCTGCACATACCTGCACTCGCTGGCACTCCTCCTCACCCGTCCACACCCACCTGCACTCACTGGCACTCATCCTCAACCGCCAATACCCACCTGTACTCACTGGCACTAGTCCTCACTCGCCCACACCCACCTGCACACAACTGCAGTCACTGGCACTCGTCATCCCTCACCCACACCCACTTTCACATACCTGCACTCACTGGCACTATGTCCTCACCCACCCATACCCACCTGCAGATACCTGCACTCGCTGACACTCCTCCTCACCCGCCCACCCCCACCTGCACATACCTGCACTCACTGGCACTCATCATCACCCACCCACACCCACCTGCACACACTGGCACTCGTCCTCACCCACCCACACCCACCTACACATACCTGCACTCACTGACACTCCTCCTCACCCGCCCACACCCACTTTCACATACCTGCACTCACTGGCACTTGTCCTCACCCGCCCACACCTACCTGCACATACCTACACTCACTGGCACCCGTCCTCGCCTGCCCACACCTACCTGCACATACCTACACTCACTGGCACCCGTCCTCGCCTGCCCACACCTACCTGCACATGACCGCACTCACTGGCACTCGTGTTCACCCGCCCACACCCACCTGCACATACCTGCACTCACTGGTACTTGGCTCACCTGCCCACACCCACCTGGACACAACGGCACTCGCTGGCACCCATCCAGCCCCACTGGCATCCATTTGCCCTTGCTGTTGCTCTCTTCACTGGCCAAGTATATGTTGCCTTTGGCAAAATCATCGGAAAGGAGAAAAAATATGATGTCCTTTCACAATTATCAGCTTTGCGAATATTAAAGTGTCTGGCTACATTGTCGGGGTTATTTTGATTGGTATTTTAACCTTTGACTACCTTATAAAGCAGCTTCTTCTCCATGCCAATATTGGAAGGCTGGAATTTAATTCCGAAATGAATCTGGATAATAAGGAAGACGGATAATGTATGCATGAGGGATATTACGCCTGGCCTAAATGCAGTTGGGGCCGCGGCCATCGGAGCTGAATAATCACAGGCAGTGAGTTATAATCGCTGCAATAGAAATGCCTTACTGTCAAAGCTGGGCGAGTGACTCTTAAATCACACAGGAGGAGAGAGCGGGAAGAAGCGTGTATGGCAGCCCCAAGGCGCCAGCTGCTGACACCATTGAGGCATGGCTCCCTCCATCTTCTCCACATCTTTATCACAGCTTCCCTCCATCCTCTCTACACCTCTGTCACAGCCTCCCTCCATCCTCTCTACACCTCTGTCACAGCCTCCCTCCATCCTCTCCACACCTCCATCACAGCCTCCACCATCCTCTCCACACCTCTATCATAGCCTCCCTCCATCCTCTCCATCATAGCCTCCCCCATCCTCTCCACACCTCCATTACAGCCTCACTCCATCCTCTCCTCACCTCTATCACAGCCTCCCTCCATCCTCTCCACACCTCTATCACAGCCTCCCTCCATCCTCTCCACACCTCCAGCACAGCCTCCCCATCTTCTCCACACCTCTATCACAGCCTCCCTCCATCCTCTCCATCATAGCCTCCTCCATCCTCTCCAAACCTCTATCACAGCCTTCCTCCATCCTCTCCACACCTCCATCACAGCCTCCCTCCATCCTTTCTACATCTCCATCACAGCCTCGCTACATCCTCTCCACACCTCCCATTACCCACTTATAATGAGTGGAGGGTGACTGTGTTTCTGTTTTTGTCTGTGGTTTTTAGTTGTTGTGTCTGTGTTTCACTCTGTGTTAATAGAGGGATATTGTGTCTGTTTTAGTCCATTATTAAGTTCCATTTAGGGTCATTTTGTCTGTCTTTCTCTTGGCATTAACACAGTCATTTCAGGTTTTGTATGGATCATTTCGGGTTGTTGTGTATGTCAATCCATCTGTCCATCTTCTAACCACTTATCCTGCTCAGGGTCCCAGGCAGCAAAGGAAACACCCTGAGTGGGGGACACAGATGGCCTGTGTCGGTATATTTCGGAGGTCATTGTGTCTGTCTTCCTGTCTCTGTTGGCAAAGGATCATTTGAGGTTGTGTCTGTGTTTCTCTCTGTTTTTGGTGGGCTGTTGGCTGTCATTGGACCTGCATTGTAATCTTAATCACCAAGCTTGAATCGCTATTTCTCATTCAAATAATGGCATGGCTAAGGACAGGCTGATATTCCTTAATGACAGCCCTGAAATCATACGTCCAGTGTCTTTCCACTGTTATGCTGTCAACATGTGTTAATTGCTCTGTCCATTTGAACCATCTCATCATTTTTTGTGAAGTCCCCACAGGTCAGTGAATATTAAGATGAGAGCTGTCACATGCTCTGCTACAGTGTGATACTGTTCCTTAGGCTTTGCTGCCCTGCAGACTGTGAAATATGTTCATATGTTCTTTCTGTTTCTGTGCTGCACTCGACATCAGGCTTGTGTTTGTGAGTGCATGTTTCTCTAAGCCACATCGTTATTTTCGTTAAAAATACCACGGACGCGCGGGGCTGATGAAATCGCAGCACAGCCGCCGCGGCTCCTTTCCCGAGCTGTCGTTCCAAAAAGGCGTCCCTGCTCTCGCTCCCTCCCCCTCCACCTCTGCCTTTGTTCCCCTCACGCCTATTTATCACAGTGTGAAGGTTGAAAGAGATATTGTTAATCCGGAGCGCCGAGGCAGGGTCAGCCGCACGGATCGCATTGCGGGGGCTGTAATGATAGGCGGATGTGCATGGCCGCCGCTCTGTGCACAGGTGATGAATGGGGGCCGGCTGGCGTAGGTGTAGGTGCTGGAGAAGCACCAGGCCGTGCATTGGGGTTGGCCACCCCCCACCTGCCTCACCACTGGCACAAGGGTACAAGGAGGAGACACCCCCCACCCCCACACTGTTCACTCCCCCACAGTTGCGATGCTCCTCCAACTTTGACCGGGGGTGACTCGGGGTGATTCACATATCGATGAACAGAGAATAATGTGGTGTGACTTACAGGACTGTGCTACTGTGTGTTTTATCATGCTAGTAGGGTGTGTTAGGGAATATAAGAAGGTGTAGGAGTGTGTGAGAATGTGTGTGGGATGTTAGAAGGTGTAGGAGTGTGTAAGAATGTGTGTGGGATGTTAGAAGGTGTAGGAGTGTGTGAGAATGTGTGTGGGATGTTAGATGGTGTAGGAGTGTGTGAGAATGTGTGCGGGATGTTAGAAGGTGTAGGAGTGTGTGAGAATGTGTGCAGGATGTTAGAGGGCGTAGGAGTGTGTGAGAATGTGTGTGAGATGTTAGAAGGTGTAGGAGTGTGTGAGAATGTGTGTGGGATGTTAGAAGGTGTAGGAGTGTGTGAGAATGTGTGAGGGATGTTAGAGGGGGTAGGAGTGTGTGAGAATGTGTGCGGGATGTTAGAGGTCGTAGGAGGGTGTGAGAATGTGTGGGCGA
>JAODLD010000049.1:486671-502366 GCA_026781065.1 Mormyrops boulengeri
ACGGCATTCCCAGTATAAGGGAGTCCCCGTATGTCTCTCCATAGTCCCATCACGGCATGCCCAGTATAAGGGAGTCCCCGTATGTCTCTCCATAGTCCCATCATCACAGCATGCCCAGTATAAGGGAGTCCACGTATGTCTCTCCAAGGACCCATCATCACGGCATGCCCAGTATCAGGGAGTCCCTGTAGGTCTCTCCATAGACTTAATATCATAAATAAATTTTAAAATTACACTACACAAGATTTGATTTGCATGATGAACAATGGTTGACTTCTTTCAGGATATTAAAATATATAGTATTGAGAACTTATACAGAAATGTCAGATATAAAAAAATTTGATATAAAATTTGAAAATTGAGCAGGTTCATTAACACACTACAAAGCTGCTTTCTCTGGTCACTCTGTTTTGGTAAAATAGCTGGTATAGTGCTGGTATGAGAAAGCAAATTATGCACTAAGCCATCTGCATCTTGGTGTTATGGCCAGCCCATTACTGTCCATGTGTAGGGGTGGGGGCGGGGGGCGTGGTGTCAGGGAGAGGGGCTCTAACAGGGCATGACAGCATGCAGCAGTGTTTCTGAGCAGAGCACCAGCCTCCAGCTGCTTGTCATCACTGCATCTCAGTGTCCTGTTATGCATGCAGGCATAACAGGGAGAGTCACGCAGCTACCACCACAGCAGCAGAACATGGCCCTTCTGTAATCTGTGGCTCACTGTCCTATCCCAGGAGGCCATCCTATCCCAGAAGGCTCGCTGTCCTATCCCAGGAGGCCATCCTGTCCCAGGAGGCTCGCTGTCCTATCCCAGGAGGCCATCCTGTCCCAGGAGGCTCGCAGTCCCAGGAGGGTCGCTGTCCTGTCCCAGGAGGCTTACTGTCCTATCCCAGGAGGCCATCCTGTCCCAGGAGGTTCGATGTCCTAACCTAGGAGGCCATCCTGTCCAAGGAGGCTCGCTGTCCTATCCCAGGAGGCCAAACTGTCCCAGGAGGCTCGCTATCCAGGAGACTCGCTGTCCTATCCCAGGATCTTACACCAACAGAGTCCTGGAATTCTGTTGTGGTGTTGTTTGGAAGAAGGGGCTGTAAAGAAATCAAAATCATAGGGTGACCACCACTCGCAAAGAAACCTACTCTCACACATAGACACTGTGACATAGATGCAGAGACAGTAACTCCCACACACAGAGACAGTGACACAGATGCAGAGACAGTGATTCCAACACAGAGACAGTGACTCCCACACACAGAGATACTGTCTCAGATGCAGAGACAGGGACTCTAACACACAGAGACAGTGACATAGAGACAGTGCTCCTAAACACAGACTGTGACTCCCACACACAGACAGTGACACAGACAGAGACTCCAACACACAGAGACAGTGACACACAAGCAGAGACAGTGACTTCAACACGCAGAGACAGTGACACAGAGACAGTGACTCCTACACACACAGACAGAGACTCCTACACACAGAGACAGTAATACGGGAACATGACTCCCACACACAGAGACAGTGGCACACAAGCAGAGTCAGTGACTTCAACACGCAGAGACAGTGACACAGAGACAGTGACTCCTACACACACAGACAGAGACTCCAACACACAGACAGTGACACAGACAGAGACTCCCACATGCAGAGACAGTGACACAGACAGAGACTCCCACATGCAGAGACAGTGACACACATGCAGAGACAGTGACAGTCACAAGTGCAGAGGAAGTGACTCTCAGTAACAAGCAAAGACAAAGACAATGAGACTGAATGTTGTTAATCTAGCAACTGTATTCAGACACAATCACATGAGACTGAATGATCACATGATGTGACAGATTTTGACAATAGTATGGCAATGCATTATGGGAAGTCCTTCTGGGTCTCAAGGATCCTGACGCAAATAGAGATGTTTGGGAACTCAAACCGTGTAAAAGACACCCAGAGAGGAGGTCGTAATGAGCCCACTCATCAGGCCCAAGCCCCCGGCCCGTGATCGGCTTGTTTAAACCTCACGTCGACCCCTGTGCTCTAAACATTGCCAGCCGCTCAATACTCCAGCACTTGTTGTGAGGTCATTTTTCCTTGAGTGGCCTGGGTCGGGTCATTTTTATTCTGTACCACACCCACCAGCCCAACATCCACAGAGCTGTACTGCTCACTATTAGTGGAAATCCATGTGTATTGAACACACATACACAGACACTCACACACACACACACACACACACCCACTTGCTGTTCTTTAATGGAAATGTTTCCCTCATTGACATGCTACTCTCAACTGACTTCTGGGGCTGCAAGTCACACTGGAATTTGTCACCTTTATCACCACGCCCCCCACTGGTCAACCCAGGATAAGACAGATGGCATGCATACATGGAGTGGACCTATAATTTAAAGTGTTTTCCAAAAAATCCGAACTGGGTATATGGAAAGTTATGCTGCACCACACAAACAGCAGATTCTGGCACACTGTACCAAGCCCCAGCCGGGGGCGAGTTGAGGTATATAGAGGTGTGTGCAGGTGCTGCCTGCCCTCGCCCAACCTGGGCCTTAACCCTAGCCCCCCAGCCTGGGCCTTGTCAGATGTTCAGTGGCATGGGGTGCCTTTCAACACTGTGGACAAATATCTTGTGCTTGTACTGAAAAAAAAAAACAGATTTATTAATCAAATCCATCTGTATATTAACACCAAATTCCCATTTAAGATACAATTTCTAAAAAAAAAAAAGCGAATTAAATATCTGCAGTAATCTTATTATTTTACAGGTTATATTCATGTTTGGTTATTTGTACATGGCAGCTGCAGACTGTTAAACTACATTTGTAACTGTTACAATTCTGCACCTTATTTCTGAGAATAAGTGTTATTTTAAAGTCATAAGTTGCGCGTTAAACTGGGGAAACAGCAGAAAGACAAAAGACAAAGTGTGGGAAGAAGGGGACGAAGAAGGGTGGCTGTGATCAGACGGGCCGATGTCAGTGTCTGCTGACGGTGACCAGGACACAGACAGTTCAATACAGGGCAGGCTCCGCTGCATGGGCATCACAGAGTCACTGAATCCAATTTCCAGGCGAAAAGATGAAGAGCAATCTAGGACATCATCAGTCCTGGTGCCGCAGTCACGTCCCGAGCGAAACGCGATGCTCCCACAATGCTGACAAACGTTGTGGCCTCACGATTCTGTCAGTGGCACATTACACGCTCTTATTTTTCCTGTTACTTACAAATTCCAGCTGGAATTGAAGGCCACAAGTCCCACAATGCAGCAGTGCGCTCCGCGTGGAGGCAGCGGTGTCTTCCATGATGTGTGAGAACGACGCACACAAACGGACCCGTGACGTCCAGTTTACAGCACAGAACAAGCAGGAAGACGCTGCCTGCTCACAGGGTTTTTGTGTCACTGAATGTGTTCTTGTGCATGTTAATGATTGTGTGTGTGTAGGCTTGTATGGGTGCCTGTTTATGTGTGTGGATTAGCTGCACAGTGTGTTTCACGGTGTTTAGTTTTAAAGCTCAACTCATAGCACAGAAACTGACAAATCAATATGAGTTAAGGAGATTAATAATTTAAAGTGAACTCTAATTAGTTAGCTATTCCTGAGCAATGGGTTCCCCTCCAGTATTGATGGAGCTCTGTTTTATAGTAGGATCAGAGCTCTCTTCTTCAGCTGTCTGGGAACACAAATCAGCAGATCCTACTAAAGCTTGCTGAAGGTGAGGGATCAGCATGTTGCTTTTCTTCATGGGCCAGATCAGTCATTTGTGAGATGCCTGATTTGACCTTCTCAGTAGACTGCTGGTCCTCTGATTTGGCCTTCTCAGTAGACTGCTGGTCCTCTGATTTGACCTTCTCAGTAGACTGCTGGTCCTCTGATTTGACCTTCTCATTCGATAACTGGTGCTCTGACTTTCAACGGTCAGTATATGGCTGGTGCTCTAGATTATGTGCAGAGGGTTAGTGGAGCTGTAGAGGAACATGCAGAGGATGGTGGTATCTGTAATCAGGTCTACAGCACTGGGGAAACACAGACATAATGAACTTGATATCTATGAATGGCACAACAACAAACAAACAGATAACAAGTGGACTGGGAAGTTGAATGATGAGTCTGAATCACTCTACAAATCTACAAATGGTTGCCATGTGATGTCACTAGAAGACGTTCTAGTTGAACAAAGCAGGCAGGCTGATGTTGTTCAGGTCACAATAAAAGGAGACTTGCTGAAGGTAGATTTGGGTCCCTGTGTGACCCCCCTCTGGAAAGAGGGAACTGTTATCAGGCCGAGGTGAAGACTATTGATCATCTCTTTTAATTACCCTCAGCACACCAGGAGGGGGTAAATTAACTTCGCTCTCTCCTCAAACACTCATGAATATTTCAGCGAGACGAGCCCACTGCCCATCCGCTGCTCTCTACTCAACATATCTGACTTATTTATCTCCCCCCTTACAGCAACAAACATCTAAGGCAGGAGGACTCCAGCAAGGTTGTGTGCTGACAGCGAGGGCTATTTGATGGCAGGAGATAGGGCTCTGCATGTCGCACTGCTCAGGGGAGCCTGCTGGGGTTTTGAGAGGGAGCCCGAGCCTCTCATTGCTCTTTCTCAGCCTCTAAGGAGTGTTTACGAGGAGCAAACGGGGCCCTGAGCGAGGCCTTTCCCTCCTAATTAAAAGCATTAGCGGGGCAGTGAGCACCAGGAGGAGCGAGAGCTGCTTCCTCACATTAAGTCAGTGTCACGCCGCAGCCCACGGCCGCCACCTCGGCGATCCGGCAAGGACGGCCCCGTCCGGCACGTCGCCCAGCATTAGGGGCTGCTGTGGCAACGGTCCTCACACACATGCCATCCGGCTCAGCGGGCGGTTATCGGTAGGCCACAGCCAAAGGAAGCCCCAGTGCATGATGGGATAAATAGGGATCCAGCCAATCCCATGCAAGGCTAAACGAAGGAGGAGGTAGAATCGTAACTGCTATGTGATGGATTCAGCATTCTGATGCTGATGGATTACTTGTATCTTATTAATTGTCATTTTCAAGTAAATAGGGCTTTACAATGGTCAAGGCAGCCAATAATAAAAACACGTATCAATTTTTCAGCATCATTAAGCGATTAAAATATCTGATCTCTGCTATGTTCCTCAAGATGATAAATTTGTAATATACTGAATGTGGCTTTTATAACGTAGTTCACAGTAAAGAATTACACCAAGATTTTTAACCTCAGATTTTGTCTGTGATATCACACTGTGAAGCCTTTACTTCATTTTATCCCTTAGAGACCCATAACAACTACTGCTCTTTTTTTCTTCATTAAATTTTAGGAAGTTCTTGCACATCCCTTTGTTTACGGATATCAAACATTGTTCCACAATGCCTGCTTCACCTAGAGAGCTAGCCACGGACTAAGGATGCGGCCTCGCCATATTCCATAGTAAATCCTAACAGGGCATGGTCTGTAATTACATAATTTGACCCAAAAACTTCTGCTTGTCATATATATTTTAAACCAGAAAACCCAAATGTTTCTAGGCGATGTAGTAAAATTTGATGATCAGCAGAGTCAAATGTAGCACCAAGATCCAATAGAATTGTGTACCTTTGCGGTCTCTGCTCTATGGCGAGCTCTAGGACCTGAAAAATATAATTATTATGTAATAATTATTATGCAGGAATTCAGTAATCTGAAATTTCACTCATAAAAGGAAGATTAGAAATTGGACTAAAGTTAAGCTAAAATGTGGGACATCTCTGGGTCCACGGTTCCTAGGGCTGATCCTACAATTAGCTGTGAACCACCCAATCTCACCCATATTCCAAGGGTGGTGAACCAGCTAGGGGTGAAGAAGGCTACAGGGATCTGTGGTATACAGGGTGAAAGCGATGGAAGCAATCTTTGCATGAAATGCTAAACGGAGGATGGGTCGAGGTGTTAGCCAATTGGTAGCTGCTATTAGCAAACTGTCAGCCCATTATTAGCCTATCATTAGCCAATTGTTAGCCACTGTTAACCATTTCTTATCTGACTGTTAGCTGATTGTTAGCCGCTGTTAGCAAACTGTTAGCTGATTGTTAGTCACTGTTAGCCAGCCGTTAGCTGACTGTTAGCCAATTGTTAGCGGCTATTAGCAAACTGTTAGCCAACCATTAGCCAACTGTTAGCTGATTGTTAGCCGCTATTAGCAAACTGTTAGCCAACCATTAGCCGATTGTTTTCGACTGTTAGCAAACTGTTAACCATTTGTTATCCAACTGTTAGCAAACTGTTAGCCAAGTGCTTTACATCATGATTAAAAGAAAACAGAAAATGTAATATCTTATAAAATAAAACAGGGGGGAAACAGAAAGACTGACTGTTAGCCAATAGTTAGCCAGCTGTTAGCCACTGTTAGCTGACTGTTAGCCAATTGTTAGCCAACTGTTAGCTGATTGTTAGTCACTATTAGCAAACTGTTAGCCAACCATTAGCCGATTGTTAGCCACTGTTAGCAAACTGTTAACCATTTGTTATCCAACTGTTAGCAAACCGTTAGCCAAGTGCTTTACATCATGATTAAAAGAAAACAGAAAATGTAATATCTTATAAAATAAAACAGGGGGAAAACAGAAAGACAGAAGTAAAAGAGAAAGGACTATATGATATAAAACATTGCAAATACAAAGCATAAACAACAAAATAAGAACATAACCATAAAATATAAAAGTAAGAAAAAATCTAATTTAAGACGTCAACCAAATTGAAATCATGAAATGCTGAATGGAGGATGGGTCGAAGTGTTAGCCTATTGTTAACCGATCATTAGTTGATTGTTAGCAAACTGTTAGCTGATTGTTAGTCACTGTTAGCCAACCGTTAGCTGGCTGTTAGCCAATTGTTAGCCAACGTTTACCCAACTGTTAGCTGATTGCTAGTTGCTGTTAGCCGATATTAGCAAATGATTATGTTAGCCAACTGTTAGCCAACCATTAATCGATTGTTAGCCAATTGTTAGCCACTATTAGCAAACTGTTTATTGTTAGCCAATTGTTAGCTACTGCTAACAAACATTAGACAATTAGCTGCTGTCAGCAAACTGTTAGGCAATTATTAGCCAACTGCCTGTAGTCAAGTCATAGTTTCCATCAGGGCATCATCTAAGGTTTTAGCAAATGATTTAGGAAGGCAGTGCAACTTTCAAGAGTTAGTGTTTTCTAAAGCCAGCTTCATTGTGTCTAAAATGATTTTGGAGAAACAGGCTGTGATTGCCTGAAAAAGCTATACTAAGTCAGTTCAACACACTTGTGCCCAAAAGCTGTCTGATGCTTTCAGCTACAGCTTTTTGGTGTGTCCTGATGTTTACGCTTAGAAATGCTGCCAGATTGTGCAATCTAAAGAAGAGCTTTATGAATCCCCCATATACAGTATAATGCACTATAGATACCTTTATTATGCAATACAAAGCATTTTTAATTCTTATACCAACCATTATAATGCGTAATGAAAGTTTCTATAGTGCATTATAGATGAGGGCTTCTATGGAGCTTATGAAGTATTATAATCAACGTTATAATGCCTTAAGCTGGGAATAATGCCTAAGATGCTGTGATGTTTTATTAACTCTTATGCCGACCATTATAATGCATTATAAAGGTATCTATAGTGCATTATAGATGAGAGCTTCAAGGAAAGTGTCACCGCTACAACCAATGAAACCCCCCCCCAGACACACACATGCAGCGTTCCAGATGAAGGAGCGAGGATGGGTCGAGGTAGGGCCTGGTCTTCTCTCTCCCCTCTAATTGAAAAAGAAAGGAGTGTGACGAGGTGGCGGGGCGGGCGGGGGGCCGCAGCCACATTATTCCAGAGCGCGGGCTGGCCTCCCCCACCCGCCGTAATTTGAGTGACTGTCAGGTCAGCGGCAGGCGAAGGCCTCGCTTGCACTAAAAGGGGCGCTGCTGCCGTCATGGCTGCCCGTCGCTTTGCCGCCACACGCTGATTGTCTCCCCGGACGCGTGGCAGGGAGGTGGTGCCTGTCATCCGCTGGTCACAATGCATTTACTTAGTGACAGAATTCTAATTAGTTGCTGGAGTGGTGTCAGCAGACACAGGGGCCAGGAGGGGCTTGCAGTAGAGGCCGGGGAAATCACTCCACTCTCTGAGTGGAAATGGGCGCCGCGTCTGTCACCAGCGCCCCTTTAAGTACAATTCCCTGCACTTCGGGCCACTGCATTCCGGGGACACCACACCCTCCTGGACAGGACAGTGTGTCATGCAGAAAGATAGCAGCCCTGAAGCAGCCTACTAGAGCAGTGCGTAGTCAGGAATAGAAAGGACTGCATGATTGGCTAGGGTGCATTTCCCAATAATGGTGTTTTAACAGCATTTATAAAGACTTGAAAGGTAGACGTTACTGAACTTGTTTCCTTTATATGTGTGTTTCCCAAGATCTCCACTATGAGGTTGCATGAGGGAGAGCTTCTTACGTGCATAGTTGATAAGCGCCGTCCATGGCAATGCTGCTGAATTGATTGACATCGATGGCTTGAGAATTGATTGTTTGCTCCATACAGCAACTGCTAGACTGTGGCATGACAGAAAGTGATATTCTTCATAAACAAAACACCGCATTAATCAGAACTGATGAGAACCTAAAAATAAAATTCAAAATTAAACTGAATCATCTCACCGTAAATATGATTTTTGCTGACTGGGTGCACTCCCCCGCCTCCGTAGATGTAACATCACATCTCCCAACAGTACTCTGGCTGGAAATAGACCTTCTTTGATGTCTAATTATTTCAGTCTGTTCTATCAACATGTGTGCACCAATACACGTGTATGTCATTGATATTGGAACGAGCAGCGGGACATCAGCTGAAAGAAATGTCATGATGCTGTCTTAACATAAAATAATGTCCAAAGTGAAGTGATTAATTGTCATTGTTGACACACCACAGCACACAACTAAATGTGTTCTCTGCATTTAACCCATATGTGACATAGCAATGTCATAGCAAACCAGGGGTTTTTGTGTCGAAATGTAATAGACTTATATGTAAATGAACCTGCAGTGATGACTCATCAACCTCATGAGCTTTGATATACTGTGACTGTGGCACATTAGTGAGGTGTGTGTATTCTGACAATACTTTGAAAGCTACTACCTGGAAATGTATGTTTGAAATGAGTAAAGAAATAAGAACATGCCAGTTCATGACTATGTGGGGTGTATGAGCTGGCAGATGAGCGGGAAAGGTTATTAAAAAGATCAAGTGTGGGAAAATTGTGGGAATGAGGTGCAAACCTGGACGAAAAATGTACACGGCTGTGCAAAGATGCAAAAAGCCAACATGCCTCAAAATAAGTGGCAGGGAGAAAATGTAGGAGATGGGTAAGTCCAAAAAAGGGCCACGATTTTGTGACTGGTGACTTAACATGTAAAAAGGAGAAGAAATCCATTATCCAAAAATGGTTTGAATGAGTTGTCTTGCTTCGACCCCGGCAGTGTGAAGGGCAGCTTGTTGTTCAGGGGGGTTGTGGACACCGCAGTCTCGCTCCTCCTCTTCCTTCCTCCTCTGCCAATATCGTGCAGCGTGACTGTAACAAGCGTTACTGCACAACACTCATTTGGTATAAATCACAGCCCTCCTGCCCTTTTTATAGGCGCCAAAAGCGCTGCCTCCACTAGCAAATCGCACATTCTACAATGTTGCGAGTGCAGGTGTCAGTGATGGTATATTCCTGTTCAGCCTGCCTCACAGGACTGGCGACTAGAGTGCGTAGATACTCTCTTAGGGGGCAGCCAAAATCCATCGTTCAGCATCAACACCCACCACTAATGTGGCCCACACAAAGCGATGGTAGGTGCTGCCTGGCTACCCCTGTGGTCCACCACCACCTGGACATTGATGGCTGTAAAACCTTTGCAAGAAATAAAGGCCTTGTCAATCACTGTGCTTAGGAATGGCAATGTGTCCTGTTAAGCACACCTAGGACTTGAGGGATGCCTGCAACTGCATGGAAGCTCTGGTGACCCTCCATGGTTTTGTGTCTTGTCATGGGCAGACCAATGTGATTTCTTAGATGACAGACAATGACGTTGTTACGTCCTCAAGGCATCACAACAGTCTTGCTCAGCCCATACTCACCTCCAGCTATCTGCATAAAGGACCCTACCGCCAAACAGCAGAGAGCCTGTAACAGCTGGATGGTAGGGCTGAGAGCATTACAACATGGTGTTATACTGGAAGGACTCAGGACCTCAACAATTAGAAGTTACAAAAGTTTTTCTAGATTAAATGATTTCTATCCATCTATACATATTCTGTACCCACTTGTCCTACTCAGGGTCATGGGGGGTCCAGAGCCTATCGTGGAGACTACAGGTGCAAGGCAGGGAACAACCCAGGATAGGGTGCCAACCCATCACAGGGCAGATGAAATGATTTACATATACAAAATGGCTCTGCAGACGTCACCGTCTTTGATTTTGCACAACTACACGTTGAATCGCTGCCATAATCTGGCCCTACTCAGCACCATAATAGTTCCCTCTGTATTGATTGCTACCCATTTAGCCCCTAATTGTTTGCCAGTTGATATAATTTTGGGAAACATCATTTAAGAGGCAGTTACATGTTCAGTAAAGTGTAACATGCATTCATTGTAATTTTATTCTTTGCATGTAAACACTCTCATTAACGTTGTATTGTTATTAACGTTGTGTTGTTATTAATGTTGTCAGCCATCTGTCTCATTATTAGGGTAGGTACTGCTTAGCAGACTGAGATGTAACTAGGTGCAACTGCTGATGTCAGGTGTGCGGTGCAAACTGTGGGGACCACTAGCGGTGTGAGCTGACGACAATGGTAAGTGACAGCTAAGGCAAACCTTACGGAAGTATCTCTTACAGAAGGTATACTTTGTTAAGGAGGTTTTGGGGAACACCTTAAGGTGCAGCTTAAGGTATGACTTCCGAATGACGTAGTGTCAGGGATGCTTCGGGGAACACACCCCTGGTCATTCATTCATGCAGATTCTGTTTCCTGTCCAGGGATCTGCTTCATGAACCTGTGCAGTACATGGAATCAAGAACCCATGGATCTCAGAGTGGGATCCAAATGGAGAATGTGCCCTAGTAGCTCTGCCATTAAGGTTACCTAAAACGTGGTAATGTCTATCAAAACAAAAGGCTGAAATACAGACTTCCATGTCCCAGTTAAGATGCTGATTTCCCATCACCATGGATGCTTGTGTGAACATGTATCGCCTGTGGCCTTGCCTGGCTTTGCATTCCGGGTATTCCCGTGTATCACGCTTTGGAGGGGAATGCAGGTAGACAGGCCTAATCAGAGCACTGGGAAGCAGCTGGTAACTCATGGCAGGTGGGGGCTTCCTCCACCCCGTGGGGGGAAGCGCATGTGCACAGGGGGCCACACTCTTCGCTTGCCCTGGTCTCAATACATTTAATGCATGATGCAGCACCGTAGTACAGACACGCATGCTGGGATTCCCCACCTGGCTCCTGGGATTGCTCCATCCATGGTGCTGGGATTCCCCACCTCCTCCACCCTCCATCGTTCCCTGCCAGCATCACGCTTTCACAGCACTGTAGAAGTAAAGGCGTTTCATTCGATTCAATTCAATCCCGTTTGATCCAATTCTGTTCAATTTGGTTCCATTTGATTTAGTCTAATTTTATTGAATCAAACTGAATTCATTCAGATGAAATGATTTTTACTTATTGATTAGAGAGATGCCTGTCTATCTATACAAGGTGCTGTGCATTTGGGGTGCTGCATGTTCAGGGTGCTGCATGTTGAGGGTGCTATATGTTCAGGGTGCTGTATGTTCAGGGTGCTATGCGTTCAGGGTGCTGCATGTTCAGGATGCTGCATGGTCAAGGTGCTGCACGTTTATGGTGCTGCATGTTGAGGGTGCTGTATGTTCAGGGTGCTGCACGTTTATGGTGCTGCATGTTGAGGGTGCTGTATGTTCAGGGTGCTGTACGTTTATGGTGCTGCATGTTGAGGGTGCTGTATGTTCAGGGTGCTATGCGTTCAGGGTACTGCATGTTCCACAAGTGCATAATGAGTCTTCAGAGTGGGCAGAGACATTGTTCCTGAAGGGGGGGGGGGGTGCTGGGACCTAACAGATGGAGGCAGCATGGGGGAGATGAGCTGGGGGCCAGCTTTCTACATAGCGACAGAGAGATAATGTCATACATGTCTGTGCCCCCCAACTGCCACAGGCGCGTGGGCATTGCTAAAGAGGGCTGCCTCCCTCCCCCCACCTCCCAGCCTGGCATAAAGTGACAAGGAAATCAGTGCCGAGATCAAACAGGCCAAATGAGCGACAGCCGGACTGCTGACTGCAGTCTGACCCCCGGCATCGACAGGGAGCAAAGTGGCGACATTATGCAAATGACTCTGTCCGGGGGGGCTGTGCGTGCATGTTCCCCTCTGCATGTGTGTGTCATTTCTGATGCGTATGTGTCTGTGTGTATATACCTAGGTATGTGTTTTGGTGAGCATGTGTTTCTGTGTATCTCTATGTTTGTCTCTGTCTGTGTTTGTTTCTCTCTCTCTGTCTGTGTTTCTCTGTGTGTGTGTGTTTCAGTGCGTTTGTTTCTGTGTGTGCATGCATGTTTCAGTGCATTTGTTTCTGTGTGTGCGTACATGTTTCAGTACATTTGTTTCTCTGTGTGTGTGCATGTTTCAGTGCGTTTGTTTCTGTGTGTGTGTGCATGTTTCAGTGTGTTTCTCCCTGTCTGTGTTTGTTTCTCTCTCTCTGTCTCTGTGTTTTTGGGTTTCTCTGTGTGTGTATGTTCCAGTGCGATTGTTTCTGTGTTTGTGTGCATGTTTCAGTGCGTTTGTTTGTGTGTGTGTGCATGTTTCAGTGTGTTTTTCTCTGTCTGTGTTTGTTTCTCTCTGTCTCTGCGTTTTTGTGTTACTATCTGTGTTTCTCTGTTTCTGTGTGTGTTTTAGTGTATGTGTACCTTTCGTTATGTGTGTGTTTCTGTGTACCTTTCATCGTGTGTGTGTGTGTGTATGATTGTGTGTGTGTGTGTGTGTGTGTGGGTGTGTGTCTGCAGGTCTGCCTCTCAGCGAGGTGGACAGTCTGATGGACAGTCAGATAAGACCATGTACGAGGATTCATTTGAGCTTCAGCGTGAGGATTATAGGGAGAGAGGGTAGAGATGGCAGATAATTGGAGCCCGACTAAAGGCCGTCTCTGTCCCTCTCCGTCCCTCTCTCTCTCGCCATCTCTCCCTCCCTCTCTCTCCCTCTCTCTTTTAATTTGTACATGTGTCTTGTTCTTCTTCCCACCCACTCTTTTTTTTTGTCAATAAGTGCAAGTCATTAGCAGGCCGACAACCGGTTCAAGGTTAGAAACAAAGTCACTGGGAAAAGATAAAGGCTGAGGAAATAACACAATAATGGAAAAGGCAAATTAAAATAACTAAAGTCAAGTCGGAGGGATGGGGGGGGGTTGATGGGCCCTTTAATGAGGGAAATATGGCTGACAGTTAGCCAGAGGAAGGCTTCTTCGGCTCCGTCCTTTTGAAGATCATGTGTGAATCTCTTCTCTGAGCCCAAGATGAAAGCCGAGAGTTGAAACGGCGAACGTTTGCCAGGCAGGTGATTTTAGGAATGAGAATGAGACCGTTAGTGTCGCCCCGCTGCCTGCCGCTATGTCAGCACAGCTGCGTGGGCTTTAGCGCGTCGCCTGCAGGCTACTCCCAGGACAGAACAGCTGCAAGCTGACCGGCTCTCAGCGGCACAGTCTCCACGCTGCCCCAGTGCCACGTCCGCGTCTCCGTCCCTCTCAGCTTTTACACACATACATTTCAGACCGTTTGATCACTCACAAGTTATTTGACTAGGTTACCCATAAGATGTTCCTCACAAAGAATACAGGCGGATCGCCCTCAATTCCGGAGACGCACTTGAGGTTGAGTGTTTGGTTTGAGAGCTCGAGGCTGCAGGCATTAGGAATTCAGAGACAATCATAAGCTATTGATCCACCTGACCGAGCAAACAGGCAGTGCAGGAGCTAATGCGAGGCTGCAGCCGTCCACAGGAATGCCTAAGGGCAGGCCTTGTGCTCCTGAGCCCACAGAGCAGCACGCAGTTGAACTGCAGACACAGCATGCGGGGCGTTCTCACAGCCCGCCAGCCTGCCCCCACACCCACGATGTTGCCGCGGGTGACGGGCCGCATAAAGTGGGCTGGGTAGTGGACCACCTGCAAAACAGCACCTTGGGAAATGGCAGTGGGGGGTGAGGAGTTGTATTCTCTGTCACTGCCAGTCGAGGATGATGAGGAAAATCGTTATTATTACACAGGCACACATTAAATCGAATGCAAAATTCATTCTGTAGTGTTTGTATCCATGCATACGGTTAGGTCTTGGTGCAGGTGGCATTTTTAACACGCGTGCATCCAGTCCTGCGGTCACTGCGAGGGCTGGGCACCCACACCCATCTGGCTGTGATTAAACTCTGAGCAGAGCACCAGCCTTCGAAGGGCAAAGCAGACGTGGCTCGCTTCAGGACTGTGGGGCCCGGGTTGCATCACCGGAGCTCAGCCGATGTTTATTAAGAACAGGCAACATTATGCGGCATTTTCGGCCTTGAAAATACATTACTTAGAAAGTACTCAGCCTAGAACTCTAAAATGAAGAGATAGTACTCTCTGTGGTAGCAAACGCTGTGTGCTACACCCCGCTGAGGTGGAGAGCGTCAGCCAGCGTTTGTACCTCAGACAGATGATAAAGGTCCACCGTCCGTTCTGGGCTTCTTCCTGTCTGTTTTTAATGAACACTTTCCTACTTTCCTCCTTGTCCATGTCGATGGCTTAATTGGGACGGATCTCGTTTCTCCACCATTTTACGCCATTAGGTAAATTCCAGAAATAAACTCCGGCATTCATGTTTACTTTTAGAGGGCAGCTAATTTTTGTTGTGACTTCACAGAGAGAGCGCCTTCGCCCCTGTTCAGGCGGCAAGGGGCTCAGGGGGCGTGGCTTTTGTTTCTAATGAGAAAGCGGAGCGGGGGCCATTTAGCACAGAGGAGTGCTGGGGCCGTAAAAGCGGGTGAGGGTCAGGGAGCAGGCCAATTATGGCTGGGGAAGCCGGCCGCACACTACTTTGATTTCCCGCTTCTAAGTGGCGAGTTGGGCCCCAGGGCCAAATTAAGGGGGTGTTAATTTCTGCAGGCTGTTTTCCCCAGGAAAGCAGGGTCACCTCCGCACCCCGATTTGCTGCCCGGTCCCCACTCACCTAATTGCTGACATACGCAACGGTCCAACGCATCCAGCATCTCCACCTCACAGGGTCCAGAGGCGGTCAGGGGACAGCTTCACCTCCACCTCACAGGGCCTAGCGGCAGACAGGAAGGGGACAGCTTCACCTCCACCTTACAGGGCCTAGCAGCAGACAGGAAGGGGACAGCTTCACCTCCACCTCACAGGGCTCAGAGGCGGTCAGGAAGGGGACAGCTTCACCTCCACCGCACAGGGTCCAGAGACAGCAAGGCTGCTTACAGCAGGATGGCAATTAGCAAATTTTTCTGTCTCTCTTCCCCACTATTACAGATAAAGTTAGAACATAAGAACATAAGAAATTTACAAACGCGAGGAGGCCATTCGGCCCATCAAGCTCGTTTGGGGAGAACTTAACTAATAGCTCAGAGTTGTTAAAATCTTATCTAG